>PVHP010020567.1:0-30354 GCA_004024765.1 Zapus hudsonius | reverse complement strand
CTCTCTCTCTCTCTCTCTCTCTCTCTCTCTCTCTCTCTCTCTCTCTCTCTCTCTCTCTCTCTTCACTATGTAGTCTCAGGTGGCCTTGAACTCTTGGCAATCCTCCTACCTCTACCTCCCGAGTGCTGGGATTAAAGACATGTGCAACCACGTCCAGCTTCTTTTTCTTTTTAAAAATATTTTTGTTTATTGATTTGCGAGCAGACAGAGATAGAAGAGAGAATGGGTGCGGGGCCTCCAGCCAACACAAACTCCAGATGCATGCGCCACTGGCTTTATGCATCTGGCTTTATGTTGGCATTGGGGAATCAAACTTGGGTCATTAGGTTTTGCAGGCAAGTGCCTTAACTGCTGAGCTATGTCTCCAGCCCTGTGTTATCCTTTCCTGAAATACCAATTTTTAGAAAGTAAAAGTAGTAACTTGGGACTCTGGCTTTTGCATATATCCAGACCTTCCTTGCTTTCTGCTAGCACCTAAGTACAGAGCCTCCATTCTCTCAGCCCACAGTGCTCACGCCTCCTGCCCTAG
The DNA here is from genome assembly GCA_004024765.1 of Zapus hudsonius. Taxonomy (NCBI): domain Eukaryota; kingdom Metazoa; phylum Chordata; class Mammalia; order Rodentia; family Dipodidae; genus Zapus; species Zapus hudsonius. The sequence continues at coordinate 29,825 of PVHP010020567.1, read as the reverse complement.
TTCCATGTCCTCCAGCCACATCTCCAACACCAGCAAATATAAAAGCAAAAGGTACTCACTTGAATAATAAGTTGAGACCAAAGAGGGTAAACATGACTGCCATGTAGCCAACGATGCCAGTGGCATAGCTGATTTTATAGATCAACAGGAACCATTTATAAACTAACCTGAAGGAAAGAGAGTAAAAGTCAGTATAGCTGGCATAATGCTGACTTCAGGGGCCTATGGTCCACCAGAAGCCCTTATCTCACATCAGTGGGGACATACTCAGGACTTGTTGAACAACATCTAGCTACTGTCCAAAGCTGTTCTGCTCACACCCTCAATTGCAGAAACACTTTCATATAACACCTCCAGAAGAACACTCTTTGCATATTCCTGGTCTTGGGCCAAGAAAATACACGTTTCAGTTTCACACATAAAGGACACAGCTCACCTAAGACAGCTAGTTGGGTAAGGAAATGAAAACTAATAACCCTCAGAAGACAGTATATGAAGGTTAGTTGTTCACTTCAGGAAGATAAACTGGAGGTAGAATTAGCTACAAGTTCTTGTACCTCCTGGGCCTGGTTAGTCTGACTGTAGTTTTGTTCCTATGCATAGGACAATAATAAGATGATGTCTCATGACTTTGTTTCTGAAATAACATTTTTTCTCTGAAGAAGAAACGAGGAGAGAGGTAGTCTTTTGTTTGTTTTGATTTTTTTTTTTTCTTGAAGCAGGGTCTCTCATGGTGATCCTTTGATCTCAACCTCCTGAGTACTGGGATTAAAGGCATGGCCACCATGCCTGGTTCAGAAAGCATTTCTGAATCAGATGTATATGTGTTTTGTGTTGGTGGGGAGGAGTGGAGCTGCTCATGCCCATATACTCCACAATCCAATGAAGAGCAACGTGAATCTAGATGAATGAACTTCAACTAGATCTCAGGATGAACCTTTGAAATGCTGCAGGGTCCCTGATACTAGATGCTGATATGCTATGATTCAAGCAATTTAGCAATTTGCTTGAATTACCAACACAAGCTGACTTCCTTCTGAGAGATGATTTACTGCCAGACCTGCTAGGTTCCAGGGAGGAAGCTCAAGAGCCCTGTGGGTCTCCCTCATGTCTAATTAGACCCCACCCATTTGTAGTGCTGCACTAACAAGCACACATAGCTATAGTATCCAGAACCCTGGTGATGAGGGATGGAAGTTTGTGGATTAAGGTTTTATTTCCTGAATAACCTCAGGTAAGCCAAATCACCTCTGACACAGATTACTTCTTTGTAAAATGGGGAAACCAAACCACCTTTCTCATTGTATAATATAGAGCCCATTTCCTGGTATGCACTCATTAAATGCAGGAGGAATAAATAAGGGCATGTATGAAAGTGCCTTGATGGGCTGGAGATGGCTCAGCGGTTAAGGCACTTGCCTCCAGTGCCAAAGGCCCTGGGTTCAATTCCCCAGGACCCACATACGCCAGACCCACAAGGTGGTGGCCCTGGTGTGCGCTCTCTCTCTCTCTCTCTCTCTCTCTCTCTGTATCTCTTTCTGTATCGCTCTGCTTGAAAATGAATAAATATTTTTTAAAAAAAAAGAAAAAAAGAAAGTGCCTTGAAACTGGAAAGCACCATCAACTGTTACTTCCACATTTTCAGTCACTTTAGTCAGACAATGATACTGTTTGCCACTAGTAACTCTTATTTATAAAAGTAAGTAACCGTTATTTGAAACAGGGTTTCACCATACCGTCCAGGTTGGACCTGAATTGTCTCTGTAGTTCAAGGCTGGCCTCAAATTCACAACCCTCTGTCTTCCTAGTGCTGGGATGTCAGGCCCTTACCATCATGTCCAGCACTTGGTAACTTAACATGTTATATTGCACTTTGTCATTGATTACTCTAGATGGGGTTAATTAAGCATCATCCCATTTTCAGGGATGAACAAGTCCAGGTTCAGAAAGGTGGAGTCATGGTACTAAGAAGTAAGAGGGCTGGGCATTGCAATCCACACCTACCTGGTTCTAGACCCTGAATCTTCACTAATGGCCCTAGAGAGGGGCCAGAGAATGACTTCCTGATCACCAACTTCACTTACTACAGTGAAACTCAGAAGGTAAGAGAAAGGCATGAGTGAAGACGCACGAGAAGAGCAATGTGCCCTGTGGAAGACTTGGGATGAAGTGGTCCCAACTCTGAGACAGCCAGTTCCCCTGCGAGGCTTTCCTGGACCTGTGTACACCTCTTACTGGCACTTACCAACTGCATTGCAACAGGTGCTTTCTTGTCCAACTCCTCCATTAAACCGAGCATCCTTGAGGGCAGGGACCATGTCTTATCCAGCTGTATCCCCAGCACTCAGCACAGAGCCTGGCACATAGCAGGTGCTTGTTGAATGAATGAATGAATGAATGAGAAAAATCTTTTTCTGTTAAGTACAGATACTAAATGACCTCACAAGCTGGCTGGGAGGATTAAATGAGAAATGTATTTGGATAAAACACAAAGAATTATAGAGGCAGTAGCTGTCTCTCTTTTTTGAAGTTTAGAAAGATGTTATTAGAACTTAAGGGAGGACTGGGCATGGTGGCATAAGCCTTTAATTCCAGCACTTGGAAGGCACAGGTAGGAGGATCTATGTGAGTTTGAGGCTAGCCAAGGGCTACAAAGTGAGTTCCAAGTCAGCCTGGCCTAGAGTGAGACTTTACCCTGAAAAAACAAAACAACAACAACAACAAAAAAAGGGGGGACTGGAGAGGTGGCTCAGCAGTTAAAGGTGTTTGCCTGCAAAGCCTGATGGCCCCAGTTTTATACCTCAGTACCCACATATGGCCAGATGCACAAAGTGGCATGTGTGTCTGAAGTTCATTTGTAGTAGCAACAGGCACTGGTAAGCCCATTCTCTTTCGTAATAAAAAAAATTAAAACTAAAAAAAGGAAGGAAGGCAGAGTTCCTGTACAGCAGGAGGGGGTTTCCGGAAAAAGCCCCAGCATTAGCTCTTTTATTAAGAAAGAAGTACTATTTGCTTGAAAATTGCAAATTTGTTCAGATTCATTCATTCAACAAAAATTCAGAGTAGGCTACTATGTGCCAGACCTTGTGGCAAGGCGTGGATCTACAGTGATCAACACAGTGGATGTGGTTCCTGAGCTCATGGTTACAGTTTAGTGAGGGAGACAGACACGCAAAATAATGTGTGATAAATTGTGATCTTTTCTATGATGAAATCTGCAGGGACTTATGAGAAAATGTAAGGGAAAACCTGAATTTGAGATCAGAGAAAGATTCACAGAAGAAAATCAATTTAAAGTGAGACACAATGATCCCAGGATTTATTTACTTCATTTCAGACCTTGATAAAAACCATAATGTAGGCTATAAGAAAATATTTGGGGACTCTGAAATTGTGAATAGCGAAGTGGATCTCCCAATCAACTTGCTTTCAAGAGGCCCCATATCCAATCATTTTGCAGGAAAAAAAAAGCCACTATTTTCAGTCTAAGCCCACCTTCCTCCCATGCATTCCAACACACTAGCTTCAAGAAACCCAGGCTCTTCTCCACTTCCTAAACTCTCACCTTGGGGTTGTCTGTACTAGAGGTTTCCGTGTGGCTCGGAAGGTGACAAAGGCTGTGACAGCAGAGAAGAAGATCCAGATCACTAAGAACCTCCACCAATGCAGCTTCACTGTGAAATAGAGGGGGACAACCCACATCTGAAAGAGGGTCACCATCTGAAACACAAACACAAGCACTTCAGCCTCTCCACCCTTAGGTTTGGAATGCTTGTCTCTCAGCCTGATCTTCCCTACATGTCCAGTGTTGCACAGAGGTAACTCCACCAACAGCCCAAGGTAGAAACTTGACTCTATGCCTGACTCCTGTCTCATCCATCCTTCAACTGTCTCTTTGATATATGTTTTCCATATGAGCTCTTGATTCTTCTTGCCTGGCTGACTGCTACAACTGTGTTAGTTTCCTGCATCCATAAGGACAGACTAAAGGAGGAAACACCACGGTAGGACCACTTCCTACCACCTCCTATGCCTTTAGGTCAAACTGTCCCCCTTGGGCCAAAATATTCTTTCCACCTCTTTTCTGCCTGACAATATCACATCCAAGTACTTGAAACTTGGTTTCCTTTCTAGTCAGAATAGTCATGCATTTTCTTTTCTACCATCATTTCAGTGATTAATCAAAATTAAAGATGTTATGAATAAGCCATGGAAACCTACTTCTTTGTTAACTAACTAAAAAACAATATAAAAAAAAAGAGTGAGGTTTGGGCATAAGCATCCTTTGGAGGTGGATACTGCTGCACCCAAAAGGTTGTTACAAAAAAAATCCCAATGCCAAGGGTGGGCTACCTCCCAAGGAGTTGTTGGTCAGGGAGGCCCCTGAGGCCCCTGCAACAATACAGGCTATTGTCAAGGCTGCTGGATGCCCACCAGAACTAGATGGTAAGATCTTATTGCTGAAGACACCACAGCTTCAGTTGCAGGACATTGAGGAATCAAGCAAGAGCTGAACTAGAATCTTCCTCTCTGACTAGCAGACATAGTTCTGGAAAGTACTATGCAATCTGCTGGGTGTAAAATCATCAATAGTCTTAGCTAGTAGTGGACTTTGCAAGGTAAACGAGCCAACCAGGCAAGATGAGCCCACTAGTATGAGTGGCATGACTCTTGTGGTAGTTTGAATGGATGTCCCCCAATAGAGTCAAGAGTTTTTATCAATTTTTCTCCAGCTTCCTGGCTGGAGGAGGTATCACCTTGGAAGATACCAAGGTATCCACCTTAGAAATACCTTCAGCCCTAAGGTATTTCTAAGGTGGATATGAAATTCCAGCAATACATATGTAATCTGAGGTTAGGCCTGAGTTCCTGCTGGTTGTGAATTAGTGTGCTGGCTGGAGGTGCTGGATGGGTTTCTCTCTCTGCTTGGATCTGTGAAAGGGGGCCAGCCTCTTTCACCATTCTGAAACTTCCCCTGGATCTGTTATTCCAATACTTTCCTCCCCAAATTGTGCCTGGTTTGGAGATTCATCCCAGCGGCATGTGGATGACGACATTGGGGGTAACCAACTGCTCCCTTGATTGAATCTGAGGTCTGCTCCACAGGAGGGAATCCATGCCCAGTACTGAAAACCTAGTCAAAAGCCTATGGCCGGGAAGGTCCTAAGTCCTAATGGGGGAGGCTACTACTATTGTGTGGCTGTACAGATATATTATGTACACCAAACCACCCTCCAAATATTTATGTCTATGTCCATATGTGCTGCTTTAACTTTTGGTTAGAGAAGCTCCTCTTCTAAAATGGTGAGACCCAAAATTCATCAATGTGCTGAGAAGTGACAGTTGAGTGTCCAGTACTAAATGGGATATGTATCACACCCTCCAAAGCTCAGGAACCATTACAGAAGAAGTGGCAAAAAGAATGTAAGAGCCAAAGGATGGGTAGGAGTGCTTTAGAATGCTGTCTTCCAGAAACAAAGTGGCCACTGAATTTCTGCTCTCACAGCTGCTGTCATTACCTACTCAAGATCTGTATAACATTGGGCTCATCAACAGGTTGGCATGGATGATGAAGGAGGGGAAAAAAGATATCAAAATAGAAAAGGGGGCTGGGGAAATTGCTCAGTGGTTAAAGACACTTGCTTGCAAAGCCTACTGGCCCAGGTTCAATTCCCCAGTACCATAAAAGCCAATCTGTTTCATTCTCTATTTACTCATAAATAAATAAATTAAAAAAAATAAAAATAGAAAAGGGATTAACTGGAAACAAGAGGTTTGGTGGAAAGAGGAATGAGGAGGGGTGACAACAACAAAGAAATTAGAGAGGATTATGATCAAAATATATTATGCATATATACGAATACTGTCAAAAGTTTTTAAAATATTTTTATGTATTTATTTGCAGGGGTCAGGGGAGAGAATGAGAATGGGCACACCAGGGCCTCTTTTTTTTTTCGAGGTAGGGTCTCACTCTAGCCCAGGCTGACCTGGAATTCACTCTGTAGTCTCAGGCTGGCCTTGAACTCACGGTGATCCTCCTACACCCGCCTCCCGAGTGCTGGGATTAAAGGCATGTACCACCACACCTGGCAGAGCCTCTTGCCACTGCAAATAAGCTCCAAGTGTATGTACCATTTTGTGCATCTGGTTTTACATGAATACTGAACGAGACACTTTGCAAGCAAGTGCCTTTAACCTGTAAACCATCTCCCCAACTCTCAATGAAGTTTTAAAAGATATCACAAACAAACTACAGTTCATTTAAACTATAGGATAAGCAACCAGAATGGAACTAAAATTGAGTAGAAGGGTCTTTGTTCTCTTTTTAAATTTTCTTTTTTTGAGGTAGGGTTTCACTCTGGCCCAGGCTGACCTGGAACTCACTCTGTAGTCCCAGGCTGGCCTTGAACTCATATCAATCCTCCTCCCTCTGCCTCCCAATTGCTGGAATTAAAGGTGCTTGCCACCATGCCCAGCTATTTTAATTTTTTTAATATTTTTATTAATTTGCAAACAGCAAGAGACAGGAAAAAGAGAACGGGCACTCCAGGGCCTCTTGCCACTGCAAACAAACTCCGGATGCATGCACCATTTGTTTCATCTGGCTTTACGTGGGTGCTGGGAATTGAACCTGGACCAGCAGGCTTTGCAAGCAAAAGGGCCTTTAACCACTAAGCCATCTCCCAATTCCCCTCTTTGTTCTTTACTTTGTTTGCTTGAAAATACTTATTGGATCTATTTACAAAACAATAGGCCCACAGAACAGAGAAGAATTAAATCAAAAGTTCTAGTCACATTTGTCCTGTTGAAGAGGTCAAGATAATTTTCTCAAGAACTGTGCTCTGCACATACTGGAAGAGTTGAGAATCTAGATTCTATTCTGGTTGGGGAAAGCCATAGACAGGAATGTAGGAAGGAATGAAAACTCTTGCTTTGTTTCATAATATAGCTGTGAGGCTCCAAACTACAGTGTGAAAGCTCCTCAAACGAGAGGTGGGGATAGAGGGAGAAGAGAATAGGAATTCAGAGGCAGGATTTGAGGCCAGATAGTCCAATCAGTGGAAGCCCAGAAACCTGGGTTTCTGGATTCCAGTCCTACCATGTCTCCAAATCATTTAGTCACCCCAAGTAGGTCCTTCCCCACCCCCATTTCTCAAGCCCCTTCAAGTTCTATCATGCTAAGCTGCTCTTCCATCTCAGACTTCCTTGGAGAGTAGAGGTATGTTTATTGGCCTTCTGCTTAGTAAAGAAATTTCAACTTCCTTACAGAAAGTAGTTTTAATGGTTACCTTGGCATAGTAGGGCCTCTGGTGCCATCTGGCGGCAAGACTTATGAGACATATTAGGTTCAACGGTTAAAACACTTGAGCCCAATGGTGTGGAAAGCACAAAATAATGAAAGCCTTTTCCTTTCTCTCTCTCCTCTCCCACCCCCAAGTGAGGAGACACAAACACATGATTTAGGCAGCTGTGCAGTTACTGTCACAGGAGCCCAGAGAAGGGAAGCAGAAGTGTGAACAGGAGCTGTCTGGAGCTGTCTGCAAGAGGCAAGAGCTCTGAACACTTATTGAGGAGGTCTGGATTTGGCCAGGTAAAAAGGAAAATGAAATTTCTCCTCCTTTACCTGAGTCTGCATATATTGTGGGAGTTTAGGAGAGAGACCCCACACAATGTTGCCAAGCTCCTGCTTAACCCCTCCCCAGTGGGAGCTTTGCCTTGCCTCCTACAGAACAAAAATGGGTATAGTTGTTTAATTTTTTTTCTTAAACATGTATGTGCTTTTTTTCTGGAGATTTTTTTGATGCCACACCTCAATACCCTAACAGCAGTTAGGGTTACTTCTTCAGAGAAGGGATTGTGACAGTTTCAGGCAAGCTCCTTGAGTGGGAGATGTCTAGCTAGAGCTCAAACCTCGCAATAAAACTGATTGGTCAGGTATGAACCAACCACCTGTCTCCCTGCTCACCTAGAGCAGGAAATACTCACTGAACAGATAATTCTGTCTCTTCTTTTATATGGCATCCTAGAAGAAGGACAACCTCTGACTCTCTAGGGATGGGTAAGGTCTGCACAGCCCCACACCATAGCCTAATGGCTGTGGTGAGGTGAGGGGCTGGATTTCTCTTCCACATGAACCTTTCCTTCTCATGATCTTTCCTTTCCTGCTTGTTTAGTTGAACAGCATAGATTTTGTTAAAACCTCTCCCACGTGTTCTCCCCACACTGGTGGCTGGACATGGTAGTTGGGCTGTTTCCCCTATCTTTTTCCAAAATCCTCTGAACTGACTAATCTAGAATAAATGTGTGTGATAAGAAAATGCTCTCTGTCAAAACTGTCCAATTTTGAAACACTCTGGGGGAAGTACAGCGGTGAAGCCCCAGGTGTTCACCCACTGTGCCCTGTCCCCACTACAATATGACATTGAAATTAAAGACTAAAGCCAGGTGTGGTGGCTCCCAGCACTCCGGAGGCTGAGGCAGAAGGGTTGCCATGAATTTGAGCCAGTTTGAACTATACAGTGAGACCTTGTCACAAAAACAAAATGAAAAAGAAATGGAAGATCAGCCTGAACCAATTTACTTATTCTGGAAGCATCTGCTGAGGGTCAACCCCCACTTCTCTGATAGAAGAATGAGCAACATCCCATTTATCTCTCCAGGAGGCTAAACAGTTGATGATAACAGATGATCACAATAAGAGCTAGTCCATACTGAATCAGATTATCTTTTGTTCTTTTAAAAAATATTTATGAGATGCAGATATAGAGAAAAATGGACACACCAAGGCCTCTAGCCACTGCAAATGAACTCTAGATGCATGTGCCACTTTGTGCATCTAGCTTTACGTGGGTACTAGGAAATCAAACCTGGGTAATTAGCTTTTCAGGCAAGGACCTAAAAACTATTGAGCAATCACTCCAGCACATTTTTGTTTTGTTAAAAATATTTTTATTTAAAATTTATTTATCTGCAAGGAGAGAGGGAATGAGAAAGACTGAGCATACCAGGGCCCCCTGAAGCTGCAAAGGAACTCCAGATGCATATGCTATCTTGTGGACCTGGCTTTTCCATGTAGAATCGAACCCAGGCCATCAAGTTTTGCAAGCAAGCGCCTCAACTGCTGAGTCATCTCTCCTTCCTTGTCTTTTGTTTTTAGTTGAGAGCTTGCCTCCACTGGAAAATATGTTGGTAGAGATGGAATCAACACTTCACAGTTATCGGGGTTTTTTTATTATTTTTTTTTTGCTTTTATTTTTCCAGGTAGAGTCTTGCTATAGCCCAGGCTGACCTGGAGCTCACTATGTAGTCTCAGGGTGGCAATTCTACCTCTGCCTCTCAAGTGCTGGGATTAAAGGCATACACTACCATGCCTGGCTATTCAGTTATTTCTAATCCTTGTGAAAACAGACAAGGCAACTTTCAGATCTCTCTCTCTCTCTCTCTCTCTCTCTCTCTCTTCTTTCTTTCTTTCTTCTTCCTTTCTTTTTTTTTTAGTTTTTCAAGGTAGGGTCTCACTCTAGCCCAGGCTGATCTGGAATTCACTATGTAGTCTCAGGCTGGCCTCGAACTCATGGCAGTCCTCCTACCTCTGTCTCCCAAGAGTGCTGGGATTAAAGGCGTGCACTACCACACCTGGCTTAAGATCCCTTTCTTCTCAGAGGAGCTAGAATTCATGAAAAGAACTCCTAGATCACTCTTCCTTGGGCGGCAGTGGCCTTCTAGTCTGTAGATGACTGGCTGATTGGTACTTGTAAATTTCAGTATTCTCATCTCATCCTCTGCATTTCCCTGTGGTGTGGGCAAAGATCAGCCACCATGAAAAGGAATATTATAAATGAAATGAAAAGGACCAGTTCAGGCATCGAAGAGACTCACAGAATAATGAATTTGAAGAAAGCTCACAACAGAGCACGTGGAGGGAGGTATCTGGCATATAGACTTTAGCTCCACTCAATTTTCATAAGTAGTTTGGATGAAGGGCCTAGTTAGCAAATTGTAGACAGCAAATAGCTTAGGATGGGGTGGAGCAAAGAGGCTAGCAATGAATGCAAAAACACAAAAAAACCCTCAAAGGGGGCTTGGAAGATAGCTCAATGAATAAAGTGCTTGCTACTCAAGCTGGAGAACCTTAGTTCAATTCCTTAGAGGCCAGGTAAAAAAGCCACAAACCATGGTGTTTCTGTAATACCACACTGATGGGAGAATTTCCTGAAAGCTGTGACAAGCCCAGCAACGAACAATAGCAGAGCAAAAATCCAAAGAGAGAAGAAACCCTGCCTCAAAATGAGGTGGAACCTACCAAGACTCAGGGAACTGAGCGGAAGAGGGGGCAGAAAGATTGTGAGAGCCGTGGTGGGGGAGACTATCCAGAGGCATGATGCCCCTGAGTAGCAATATACTAGGGCCAGGAGAACCGGGCTGAATACTAGGTTATCCATGATTCCCTGCCCCAAGGACTGATCCAGACGGCCCATAGAGGAGGATATCCAGCTGATTGGGGATGGGGAACTGGGGATAACAACTCATCGTTTGCCCACTAAATAATGTAACTCATTATGGACAATGAAAAAAAAAAATAAGGTGGAAAAAAAAAGAAAAGAAAAAAAAAAGAGGTGGAAAAGTGAGGACCAAACAAAAAGTGCTCTGGCCTCCGCACATGTGTGTCCACACTCACACACACACATGTATGTGCACATGAACACTCACACAAAGGGAAAAAAATAAATCAAAAACCAAACAATAAAGCTGTTTCTAGGGCTCTAAAGCTAACAGCCCAGGAGCTAATAAGCCAAAATGAACCAAAGAAACCTAACAAACTACCCAAGTGTAGGATGGGGAGGAGTGACTAATGGTAGCTCATGTGACATGAGTCTAGCTAGGGGTTTCAGTTGACACAAATTGATACAGAATACAGGCAACAAGGCTACTGTCAAAAGAGCCAAGGCAACCTTAGGCACCTCTAACTAAAAAAATACTCAGAATGAAGGAGGCAGCATCCCAATGCTCTCTGCCCTGTCAAAGCATTCTTGGGGCCCTGATATCAGGTGGTACCATGCTGTATAAAGAACACTGACTTAGGCCAGGCGGGATGGTGGTGCACGCCTTTAATCCCAGCACTTGAGAGGCAGAGGTAGAAGGATCGCTATGAGTTCAAGTCTACCCTGAGACAAAATAGTTCCAGGTCAACCTGGGCTAGAATGAGACCCTACCTCAAAAAACAGAAAACAAAAACACTGACTTAGGAGCTGGAGAGATGGCTCAGCAGTTAAAAGGTGCTTGCTTGCAAAGCCTGCCATCCCTGGTTCAATTCCCCAGTACCCACATAAAGCCAGATGCACAAAGTGGCACATACATCTGGAGTTCATTTGTAGTGGCAAGAGCTGCTGGTGTGCTCATTCTTTCCTCTCTCTCGGCTTAAAAATAAATAAAGAATATTGAGTTGGCCACACATGGTGGCTTGTGTCTATAATCCCAGCAATCAGGAAGTTGAGGTAGAAGGATCCACATGAGTTCAAGGCCAGCCTGGAATACAATAAAATCCTGCCAAGAGAAAAAAGAAAGAAAGAAAAGATAGGAAGGGAGCAAAGGAAGGGAAAAAAAATACTGGTTTATATTAAGTCCAGCTATAAGAATTGTCAGGATTACAAAATACAAAATGTCTGGAAACAAAAATCATATTAGAGAGATGGCTCAGTGGTTAAAGGTGCTTGCTTGCAAAGCCTGACAGCCTGGGTTCGATTCCCCAGTACCCACATACAGCCAGATGCACAAAGTGGCTTTAGACAGCCAGTCTTTGAGGGAGAGGTAAGAAATGAGCCAAAAGAGGAGATGCCCACATGTAGCACAGCTGCAAGTTCTCACTATATTCCAAGGATGTTCTTTGCTCTTAGAACATGTCTTCTCAGCATTTTAGTAATCCTGCTGGTGTCTTGGTCTGAGAAGAATCTACAGCACTTCCCAGATCCCAGGTAGACTTTGCTGCTCATCCATTCCAGGAGGAACAGCTGTTCAGGGGATGGGGATTTGAAAAGAACTATATTTGGTAACAGATACAAATGATGAAAGCTTCTCCTTGGAGACCTTTAAAAATAGGACAGATACTTTTCCAGGCATATATTTATCCCTTCCCCTAACATCCCTGAGGGAGTTAAGGAGTAAGCAATATTATAATCTGAATAGATGATGAAAACCGATTACTGAGACACCAAAAAGCAAGTCTGACCTGGACTAAGGTTCTAACCCACACCTTCCATCATCCTAGCAGCCTCCCTGTCATCACTTTGACTTTATGCAAGCACCCTGGTAAAGCTGGGGAAGTCAAATGATGAAGAAACTAAACAGTTGTGAAAATACTTGAGACTCAAGGAAAAGACTCAGGCAAAATTCATTATCAGAGTAAACTCAGAAGAGCTAAAAATAAAAACAACTGTGGCAAAAATACTATTTCCAAAAACTTTTGAGAGGTTAATCTATGGCAAGAATATTTAATTAAGAATCAGATTTGTCAGCCTGGGCTAGAGTGAAATTCTACCTTAAAAAAAATTATTTAAAAAAAAGAATCAGATTTGGGGAGATGGCCCAGCAGTTAAAGGCACTTACTTGCAAAGACTTCTGACCTGGGTCAATTCCGCAGCTACACAAGTAAAGCCAGATGTTTGCAACAGCAAGAGACTCTAGCACCCCACACAAATGTAAATAAAAATATTTCATAAATCAGATTTTTAAGGCCAAGTATGGTAGCTCACATTTGAAATCCAAGCATTTGGGAGGAAGAGGCAGAAAGAACAGGAATCTAGCCTTAGCTACATAGTAAGGTCAAGGGCACCCAGGGTAACATGAGATCTAGACTCAAAACTAATAAAGATAACAATGACGATGATGATAATATAATCGGATTTTAGTTTTGGATCCAGGTCTTCAATTTAATGATACTGTTCTCCCAGAAAAATCACTTGACATCCCTGCCCATGGTTGACTAATCTGAAAAATGAAGATAAATCCTGCCCTAGCTTATCCCACTGTTTTTGTTGTTTTGGGTGGTAACGGACATTGAACCCAAGGCCTTGCACATGCTAGGCAAGCACCCTTTCACTGGGCTATATCCCCAACCCTTATAGCTATTTTGTTTTTGGTTTGTTGGTGCTGGGCCCAAAAGCTTACACATCTTAGACAAGCACTCTACCACAGAGCTACATGTCCCACCAAGAAAAGCACTTAAAAAATCAAATGTAAGCTACAAGCAATTTAAAGTATTGTTGTTACTGAACTGACAGGAACAGTATATGAAATTTACATACAGAAAACAGTAGGATCTCTTGCTCCAGATAAGGCAGTGAATGCAGGTTTTCTCTTAACACAAAGACTAGACTTGAGCTCTTCAGTTACAGACATCAGGCACACCCCTGGAGCTCCTGAGAACCAGAGTTCAGTTGGCAGCCACCCCTTCTCAAAGTCAGTCTTAGAACTGGCAGTGTCCTTGCTATTGGAGCTTCTGGAGACACACTTGTGGCCCCTACTGATAGAAGGGTGCTACTTGTATCACTGGGTAGACTAGGGACATTGTTAACATTCTATAATGCACAGCACAGACCCCAAACACACAACAAAGAATGTGGCATGAAATGCCCAATTTCCCTGTTGAGAAACCCTGGTCTAGAACAAAGCCAGTGTTTTTCCACTTGGTGGTCACATGGGCTAGCCGCCAAACAGCACTTGTGAAGAACAAAAAATTTTATTCAGTTTGAGAGAAACACGAGCCTTATCAATTAATTCCATCATTTTGTGGCATGCCATAAACATTTTTTTAAAGCTCTCATAGCTCACCTCAACTAGCTCAGTTTCCAACTATTCAACAAGAATCCCAGTGTCTCTCCTTTACACAGTGTCCTCTGGGGAGTTGTCTTTTATCACCCAAACTCTGTACCATATATGCTAATATGTGTACTTTTGTTTGCACTTGTTCAAACACATCTCTGTATATATTTTTGCATGTATATATATTATATATATACATATATATATATGGTGTGTCTGCATATACTACGTGTAATTTTGTTATAGGAAATTTACCTTAATAGAAGTAAAATTTCATTCCTCTTCTACACAAAATAATATCCAAAGACAGGGTATTTTTATGTTCTTGAGCTTTTCTCGTTAAGAGTGGACCAACGGTAGTTACTAACATTAGCTTTACAATTCATAAAACACTTTGCCATATGATCGTATATAAATTTTTTTTTGTTTTGTTTTTGTTTTTCGAGGTAGGGTCTCACTCTAGCCCAGACTGACCTGGAGTTTACTATGTAGTCTCAGGGTGGCCTTGAACTCATGGTGATTCTCCTACCTCTGCCTCCCAAGTGCTGGGATTAAAGGCGTGCGCCACCACGCCCAACGGGTCTTATATAATTTTCACAACCCATGAAATAGATACTATCCCACTTCAAAGCTAAAAGAAATCCTGAGGCTCAGAGATGTATACAGGTAGACAGTTGGAGAGCTGGTTAAACAAACCAGATTGGTCTCATTCCACTGTTACACCACTTTCAAGGAAATCAGCTTCAACTACTGAGCAGCTTGAAAACTGGTGGGGATGCCATTTTACATAGGCCCTTTTGGCATTTTTTTTTTTTATTCCAAGGTCAGCATTTTACTTAAATCAATAAAAATATTCATTGAGATGGAGGAAATGGCTCAGTGGTTAAGGTCTGCAAAACCTAACGATCTGAATTCAATTCCTCACTACCTATGTAAAGCCAGATGCACAAAGGGGTGCATGCATCTGGAGTCCATCTGCAATGGCTGGATGCCCTGGTACCCATTCTATCTCCTTCTGCTTGCAAATTAATTAATTATTTTTATAATATTCATTGTAAGTTAGGTGTGTTGGTGCATGCCTTTTAATTCTAGTACTTGGGAGGCAGAGGTAGGAGGATCACCATGAGTTTGAGGCTGCCCTGAGACTACAGAGTGAATTCCAGGTCAGCCTGGGCTAGAGCAAGACCCTACCTCAAAAAAACAAAAAAATTTCATCGTGCACAGTAAAAGTTTTGAAAAATATGGAATATTGTCCAATAGTAGCATCAAGCAGGACAGTTCAGATTTCCTTGTCATCTAACATAGTTTGGAGTTTCTCATCACTAGATATCCTATGGTGTCAGCTTAGCAATCTTCTCACCAATGGAGTTCACCACACCTACATGTGTGGCAGTAATGAGATGACTGTGCGTATGTTCCTTGTCCAGCTGGCCTCAGTAAATTGCAGTCACATTTCCTATTAAGGATTAACTAGTGAGTAACATACGAGCCGTTCTCCAACAGTGCTCTGATAAGTATTATAGAGATTCCAAAGGGGGAAGCAGAGGAGGTAGGGCCACCCACCCTTGTAACAAGTAGAACCTCTTAACTGTTCTACACATTGCAGTTTTCTTTACCTCTTAACTGTTCTCCACATTGTGGTTTTCCTTAAGAAAGGATTCACAGCTTAAAATAAAATACTAGTTGAAAACTATTGCAGTAAACATATATACTCTCACTTTATTCAGAGTAAGTTTGAAAAAAACCTTTGCAGATTAGCTGCAATATAATTAATCAGTACTGGGCTGGAGAGATGGCTCAGCGGTTAAGGCACTTGCCTCCAGTGCCTACTAAGGCCCCGGATTCAATTCCCCAGGACCCACATAAACCAGACCAACAAGGTGGTAGCCCTGGTGTTCTCTCTCTCTCTCTCTCTCTCTCTCTGCTTGAAAATGAATAAATAAAATATTTTAAAAAATAATAAAAATTAATCAGTACTTCTAAATACAAACAGAAATACCAAGGGGCTGTCATTCAACACTTGTTTGTGGGTTTATTTTTCTAGGCTCAGTTAAACCTTCCCCATTTTGTAGAGTAGCACAATAACCACACACTGAAATGACAGGGAAGCATGAGAAGGTGCCAGACACAAAGCCCCTTCCTTTTGTACACTGCCTAGTTCTAAAATCCTTGGTGTCACGAATATTCCACGCACTGGGACCTGAAGGTACAAGCATGTGCCTCTACTTGTAGCACATGCCAACACCTGAGCTAGCTGCAGGCCAGTATTTTCTGTAGCAGATTATTACTCAGCTCCCTTGATAGAAAACCATTCCCAGAAGCCACATACAACAGAGTGACAACATAAAACATGAAATAAATGATAAGGCTAACCCTTATTCTACCTATCTGTATTCGTTCCAAGCCTCAACTCACTGGACCTCAGGGTCATCATTTAACACCCTACTTACATCATGCATGAGCTAGCAGGTTGTTGAATGAGATCTACAGCTGTTCCTATGTGTGCTACAGACCCCTGAGCATCTCTGGCCATAATACAAGAAGTCTAAAAAACTGTGTATTAGAAAAAAACAATCACGTAGCCGGGTGTGGTGGCTCACGCCTTTAATCCCAGCACTTGGGAGGCAGAGGTAGGAGGATCGCTGTGAGTTCAAGGCCAGCCTGAGACTACAGAGTGAATTCCAGATCAGCCTGGACTAGAGCGAGACCCTACCTCAAAAAAAAAAAAAAAAAAAGAAAAAGAAAAAGAAAAAAAATCACTTTGGGATTAAGACTGAAAGTCCTATAGTAAAATTATCTGGGTTCAAAGAATGGCTTTATCACTTGAAAAAAATTACTTATATAATTACTTAGCCTTTTATGTCTCAGTTTCTTTTGTCATTGAAGAAAATACTACCAATCTTATCAAGCTGTACTGAAGTTTACTGGGTTTATATATGTAAAGTGCTTAAAATATTAAGAACTCAGTGAATGTAGTGAAGTCTGGTGGCACATGCTTAAAATCCTAGCACTAGGGAGGCTGAGGCAGGAATATCTCGAGCTTATGGCTAACATGAGCTATGTAGCTAGATCCCTATTTACATGGGAACTAGGGAATTAAACCCAGGCCAGTAGGCTTTGCAAGCAAGCAACTTTAACCGCTGAGCCACCTCTCCAGCCCCCAGTTTTTAGTTTTTTTAAAATTTTATCTATTCACTTGAGGGGGTGTATTTCTGTATTTCTCTTTCTACATCTGGCCTGGGTTAGATTGGACCTGGAACACTGAGGAAGAGTCTTGTGAAGATTGATAAAGTGAGAAGTAGTAGGTGTGTGGTGGTATATACCTGTAACCTAGAACTTGGTTGGCAGGGGTAGGGTGACTGGATAAGTGAAGGCAGAAGTAGTTCAAGATCATCCTCAGCTACATAGAATTCAAGGCAAGCCTGGACTACATGAGACCCTGAGTCTCAAAAATCTCTCTCTCAATTTTTTTTTAAAGTGAGGGGCTAGGGAGAAGGCTCAGCAGTCAAAGGTACTTGCTTGCAAAGCTTACTGACCCCAAGTTCAATTCCCCAGCATCCATGTAAAAGCTGGATGCAATAAGTGGCTCATGCATCTGACTTCGCTTCTTTGCAGTGGCAAGAGATTCTGGTGTGCCCATACACATACACACACAAAAATAAATAAATATTTTAAAGTGAAAGGCAAAGTGACTTACATTGTAGGAGCGGGGGTGCCTCTGTTTCCATTGTACCAAGATCAGCTGGGCCACCACTAAAGTAGCGATGAGGATGAGGACCATCTCAGCGTGCATGGCTTCATGGCCACGATGCTTGGCATGCATACGTGCATGCTCAACCCTGAAAGCCAAACAGATAGGGTGAGCCAAGTACTGATGGATGGTGTGTGGTGGTAAAGGGACAGTTTTTCCTAGGGTATGCTACTTGTCCATAACTAAGAACATGTCCCTGAGTTTTGTAACTGAGGGTACCATGGAAATTAGGAGCTAGGACACATGCTTAACAGGCATTTGGGATTAGAAAAGAGGCTCTAAGGGTCCCAGTAACAAAGCTCAGCTATTTTGATTAGAAGTGAGTTGCCTGCTCCTTGCAGCAAAAACATCTGACCCCTTTCTTGTAGCAGGAAGAAGATCCCAGGAGAAGCCCATGTCATTGCCTATTTCAGTTCTGTTTCAATCTGCAACTGAAAGGAAAATTATAGCCATAAAGCTACTCAGGTTCTTAATCAATGATATTTATGACACCGATAAAGGGGTAACACTGTACATGTGCCCTGATTCCAGAGTCACAGTCTTACTTTATTCGTCCTACCCTCTTTGCCAGGGTCAATAGCTGAAGACTATTTAGTCTAAAGAATCTGGACTGCTTCAGCTCTCTATTAATTTGCCATCAGCATCCACAAGCAAGCAGTCTCCTCAAGGGCTCAGGAAGCTAACGTATAACTCAACACAGTTTATTAATCTAAGGCTAGCATTATCTAGGCTTGAAGACTGGTAGTAAGTGATTTAGTTGCTCAAAATTGGACAAAAAAATTCCTCTAATAATAGTCATTCCTCCCACCTTGGAGCAGTCAGCCAAGGGAAAGGAATGAAAGAGGAAGATGAATATAAATGTAGCTTGCAGTCAAGGGCTCTTGTACAAGCTCCTCATATACCAGGATACTGAAGAGGGAGGAAAAGGACAACATAAATGATATATTTATGGAATTCCCCAAGGGTAACGGAAGGCTAATAGTATAAAGAGCTCAGGGGAATGAATTACGGGTAAATGATAAAGCATAGCAAAATGTTAATTACTGAATCCAGGTGAAGGGCACGAGGGTGTTCATAGAGATAGGGTCTCAATCTTTACCCCAAAGTAGCCTGGAACTCATGGCAATCTTCTTATTTCAGCCAAGTGCTGAGGTGTGAGCCATCACACCTGACTTTGTGTGTATATGTACGTGTGTGGCTTACTTGCATTTTTGTTTTTGCATTATGAAACAGAATCTCATTTAGCTGAGGCTGACCTTAAACTCCTGATCCTTCTGCCTCCACCTCCCAAGTGCTGAGATGATGAGAGTGCACCACCATAACCAACCCCACAATTCTTGTTTCTTATTTTTTGTTTTTGTTTTTATCTTTGTGTATGTGTATACATGTGTATCTATATGGCCTGTGCCACAGTACATGTGTGGCAGCCAGAGGACATGCCAAGTGCAGTCCTCACCTTTCACCTTGTCTGAGGTAGTCTCTTTGCTATTCACTGCTGCGAATACCAGGCTGGCTGCCCACAAACTTTTGGGATTCTCCTGTGTCTACCTCCCATCTCCCCATAGGAGGGCTGGCATTATACAACTACTGCGTTCAGCGTAACATGGGTTCTGGGGATCTGAACTCAGGTTACCACACTTGCACAGCAAACACTTTAATCACTGAGCCATCTCCCCAGCAATTCTTTCACATTTTGATGCTTAAAACTTTTTCATAATATAATGTTTGGGGTAGATTTGGCAGGCAGAATAGACCATTTCCAGTTAATCAGCCAGCTTCAGTACCCAAAGGTTCATCTTATATAAAATTCCGCCCTGGGGGAAAGAATCTAACAGGAAGAGAATAGGACAGGGAGTCAGAAATTTAGACTCACTTACATGGCCTTGGCCAAAAAACCTTACATCTCTCCATCACAGTTTCTTCTGTTTATCAAAAGCAGTCCCCAGCTTTTCCATCTGCCTCACAGGGCTATTGTGAAGGTAAAGAATACTTAAAACCCCCAAATACTGTCAGGTGGGGAGACACAGGCCTGTAATCCCAGAACTTAGGAGATAGAGATGAGAGGACCAAGAGTTCAAGATAATCCCTAGCTATATAACAAGTTTGAGGCCTGAGCTACAGGAGATCTTGTCTTAAAAGCAAAACAAAAACAAACAAACAGCAAAAAAAAAAAAAAAAAAAAAAAAAAAAAAAAAAAAAAAAAAAAAAAAAAAAAAAAAAAAAAAAAAAAAAAAAAAAAAAAAAAAAAAAAAAAAAAAAAAACCACCCAAAGTATCCCAAATTCTGGGCTGGAGAGATGGCTCAGAAGTTAAGGCACTTGCCTGAAAAGCGTAAGGATCCAAGTTCAATTTCCTAGTACCCACATAAAGCCAGATACACCTGCATCAGGAATTCATTTACAGTGGCTGGAGGCCCTGGCGTGTCCATTTTCTCTCTTGCTTCTATCTCTCTCTGCTTACAAATGAATGAATGAATGAATGAATGAATGAATGAATGAAATCCTAAATGCCATGGGAAGTTATGGTAGACAATACTTAGACTAAACAAATAGAAAAATAAAAAAATCAGGGCTGGAGAGATGGCTTAGAGGTTAAGGTGTTTGCCTGCAAAGTAGAAGGGCGCAAGTTTGATTCCCCAGTACCCATGTAAAGCCAGATGCACAAGGTGACACATGTGTCTGGAGTTTGTTTGCAGTGGCCAGAGGCCCTGGAGTGCCCTCTCTCTGTCTCTGTCTCTCTCTCTCCCTCTTTCTCTCTCTCAAATTAAATAAATATCTTTTAAAAATCAAAGGATTTAGAAAAGACTAAGGTCATCCAATTCAAGTTCCTACACAATGAAAAACTTATTTTTGAAACCTTTATTTGAATGCTTCCATCTTTAATATGGTTATTCTAGAGCTGACAGTGTCTCACGTGGTAAATGCTCATATTTGAAAGAACAGAACCTCCCTATCTCTCACTATACCTTAACACCTGGAATCCCAGCAATCAGGAGGGTGTGGTAGGAGGTAGGAGGACTGCCATGAGATAGGAGGCCGGCCTGGACTACACAGTGAACTTGGATAACTTTGAATAGCCTATAACTTTAATCCACTGTACTTATTCCTGTACTCTGTGAAAACAAAGGACATAGCCATTCCTTTTGCCCAATGCCAACGCTTCAAATATTTATCATGATTAAGACAAACAAAATTTAACCATGATTAAGACAAAATCTTTACTGCTTGTATTTCAATTTTCCTGGGCCCTTTCAGGTTAACAGTCCTAATCTTTTACCAACTAAATCCTGATTGCCTTCCTCCAAACTTAAGTCAAAGATTAAAGATCTTTTTTTTTTTTTTTCTTTTTAAAAGTAGGGTCTCACTCTAGCCAAGGCTGACCTGGAACTCTGTAGCTTTGGGTGGCCTTGAACTCACAGTAATCTTCCTCAGTGCTGAGATTAAAGGTGTGTGCCACCACACCTGGCTAAGATCTTCTTAATAAGTAGTACTTAAAACAAAATATTGATGTCCTCAGTAAAGCAGAAGACAGCAGCACTCTCTCCTTCCTTCGGGGGACAGTATATTTCTATGAAAATCTAAATTATTCAGAATATTTGAGTAGCTGAGGCATCCTCTGGTGTTGACCTGTACCAAAAATCATGCTAGGTTTGCTAGATGAGTTGGTGCTTCTGCCAGTCTGTATTTTTATAACTGATAATTTTAATCTAAATTAAAGTTTTTTCTATTAAATTTTATTTGGCTGATTTCAGCTCATTGGTAAGCTACCTTGTGAAGTCTGTTGGGTAAGCATTCTAAAACACTTTCATTCCCAAAAAATCATGGAAATAAGAGATTTATTAATTTCATCTGGTTCTATCAGCAAAGTTGAAATCAGAAAACACATCTATTCTCTCAATCAGCTTTACACCAAAGCTAGTACCACTTATTGGAGGCTTACCACATGTTAGCACTGTTCCAAGAATTTCACACAAATTAACCCTCACACCTCTCTCTATAAGGTGCGAGAACTGCCACATTTTACATATGGGGCAAACTACCAGGTCTGTACCTCAGCTACCTGGGAGGCTGATTTCAAGGCTGCCTGGACAACATGATGGCACTGTCTCAAAACAGAGAGTAAAAACAGAGCTGGGATAGAGCTCAGTAGTAGAGTGCCAGCATACAGGAGGCCCCAGAGTCAATCCCAGTATAGGGGGGGTGAGGCAAACTTCAGCAGTGAGATATTAAGCAACTTGCCCCAGGTCACAGAGCTAGTGAGGGGCAGAGCTGGTATGTAAACCCAGAGGATGGCTTGGTGTAATTACCTATTTATTCCAGGTAAATTGAAGGAGCTACCCAGGACTGACCCAGATACTTGGAAAGATTCCAAAAGACCTGTCTGGCCAGTCATAAGCCCTGCATCCCACAGACATGGAAGGAAAAGGCAGGCAGTTATATATACAACCTCTGTTAGCTAGCCTGTGGGGCCCACACTAAAGCCACACTTACCTCCACTGCTCCTCTGGGGAGAGCTCTGACATATCAACCTGTAGAAACAAGCCACCAGAAAAAGCTGTTATTGACTTAGAATTGTACTTTCCCGAAATAAGGTGCTCATGCACTCATCAATATTTTCAAGGAATTAAGGGAAGCCTTGCCCCACAGTGCTTCTCACTTGTTTGACCACTTAGTTTGCCTCATGTCTATGATTGAACACATGCTGCATAGTGATGCCATCCAAGATGCTCAAAGGAAGACAGAAATTTTCTTTATTAGCTAGTAAAGACAAGCCATGGGAGAATGAATATCTTTTGACCCAATCTGGGGTGTTACAAATTATATAAGGTTTTTGGTTGTTTGGTATGTGTGTGTGTGTGTGTGTGTGTGTGTGTGTACGTGTGTGTATGTGTTTGAGGAAATGTGAAATCTTATCAAGATAAAGAAATGAAAGGACTATGTTCCAGGCAAAGGGAGTACCAGAGACTCGAAGCTGCACAATATGCAAATAATTATGACTAGGGCAAAAATGGATGAGTCACGAATAATAAGAAGAAAATAGACAAAATGTAGAAGAGGAAATAATTTCAGGGACAGTGACACAACACGATCTCAAACAGTTTGTAACTAAATGACCTCACAGGGTGAACTCCAACTGAAATGGGAGTTTGCCTTTTTACTTGGAAAGGTACATCTTGTATGCTGTGAAGGTTGTAAGTAACAAGTTCAAGTAGTAGGTAACTAATTGTGGAACTTAAAGCACATCTGGGATTTGTTTACAAAAAAGGCTAATCATCAAAGCAGTTTACACTTGAAAAAGATCACTGAACTCATCCTATCTAGGGAAAGGGCAGAGAGGAGTTACAGCTGCAGATTCCATGGGCAGAGATGGTAGCTGACGTGTGAGCGTTTTAAACAGAACAGAAGAGCAGAGAACACACAAAGTCAGCACACACAAGATTAATGAAATGCATCTACTGCTGAGGATTAGCACCATGCCAGCAAGGCATGTGCCGAGGGGCTGGAAGTTCAGCACAAAAAATTCTGTTAGGGCTGGAGAGATGGCTCAGCAGTTAAGGCACTTGCCTACAGTGCCTAAGGCCCCGGGTTCAATTCCCCAGGTCCCACATAAGCCAGACCCACAAGGTGGTGGCCCTGGTGCTCGCTCTCTGCCTCTGTCTCTCTCTGTATCTCTCTGCTTGAAAATGAATAAATAAAAAATAAAAATAAATTTAAATTTAAAAAAGAGAAACTTTTAAAATAATTCTGTTATATGATGCCATGTGACTCCAAATAATTTTAAATTATTTTTAAGCATGTGTGTGCTTGCGCATGCACACATGCATACAGACATGCATGTGGAGATCAGAAGACAACCTTGGGTGTTGTTTTTCAGGAACACTATCTACTTTTTCTTCCTTTTCTTTTTTAGGACGGGTCTCTCAATGTCCTATAGCTCGCCAAGAAGGCTAGGCTGGCTGGTGATGGAACCCCAGGGAATCCATCTGTCTCCATCTCCTCTGTACTGGGATTATAAACACATGACATACGCCTATCACATGGCTTCTGGAGATGCACACTTTACCAACTAATCAACCTCCCCAGCCCAGCTATGTGGATCAATGGCTGCATCTTAGCAGGCAGAACATCAGACCAAGGCAAAGTGAGCTTTATCTTTGCCCTGCTTTTATTTTTTTCAATTTATTAGATTAAGAAATGGAAAGAAGAGAGTATGAAGAGCACCTGCCCGGGAGAAGGCAGGAGGAGGTAAGGCCCCCTGCCCTGCTTTTAGCTAGTGACATGGTCTCCCAAATTCAAAGTTCTGGTTCTATCTATGGCCTTGTAGTTTTTCAAGGTAGGGTCTCTCTAGCCCAAGCTGACCTGGTATTCACTGTGCAGTCTCAGGGTGACCTCAAACTCACCACGACCACAAGAGCAGTTTTTCAAACTTGGCACTACACATACTTGGGGATGGTTATTACCCCAATTTGACAACCAGGAACATCTAGAGACATTATCAAATGTCCTCTCAGCCACAAAAATTTCCCCTGTTGTAGCCGGGCATGGTAGCACATGCTTTTAGTCCCAGCACTCAGGAGACAGAGGTAGGAGAATTGCCTTGAGTTTGAGGCCAGCCTGAGACTACATAGTGAATTTCAGGTCAGCCTGAGCTAGAGTGAGACCCTACCTCCCAAAAAAAAAAAAAAAAAAAAATCCCCTGTTGAAACCATTATCTAGGGGCTGAAGAGTTGTTCCAGCAGGTAAGCATGAGGGCCTGAGATGACCTGAGTTCAAGTCCTCAGCACCTATGTAAATAGCTGGTGCAGCCACACAAGTTGGTAACCTCAATCCTGTGTGGAGCAGAGGCCAGGAATCACTAAAGCTCAAGTTCCAGAATCTGTGAGAGACTGTCTCAAGGAACACACAGATGAGCAAAGGAGGGGAACTTCTGATGTTTTCCTCTGGCTTCCACGTGTGCATGGGGCTGTGCACCTGCACACACACACACCACAAACTGTTCCAGAATACTACTTATTCACTGAGTTCAGAATTCCTTTCTTCTTTCTTGCCGTACAGAAGCACGCACAGATTCTAGTACTTAAGTCACTCAGTACACTCTTCTGCCAAACTGAGCTGAAAATATTCCCTGATATAGCAAAGAGAGATAAGGTCTTAGACAACTGTTCAAACAAATAAAAAAAAAAAATTCCAGGGCTGGAAAGATTGATCAGCAGTTAAGGCACTTGCCTGCAAAGCCTAACGACCAGAGTTTAATTCCTCAGTTCTGTAAAGTCATATGCACAAAGTGGCACATGCATCTGGAATTCATCTGTAGTGGCTGGAGGCCCCGGCGAGCCTATTTTCTCTGACTATCTATCTCTCTCTGCTTGCAAATAAATAAATATTATATTTTTAAAATATTC
The DNA here is from genome assembly GCA_004024765.1 of Zapus hudsonius. Lineage (NCBI taxonomy): Eukaryota > Metazoa > Chordata > Mammalia > Rodentia > Dipodidae > Zapus > Zapus hudsonius. The sequence goes on along the minus strand of PVHP010020567.1, from coordinate 4,858 downwards.
CAGGGGCCGGGCGTGGTGGCGCACACCTTTAATCCCAGCACTTGGGAGGCAGAGGTAGGAGGATCGCCATGAGTTCAAGGCCACCCTGAGACTACATAGTGAATTCCAGGTCAGCCTGGACTACAGCGAGACCCTACCTCCAAAAAAAAAAAAAAAAAAATTCCATACTTCAGAGAGAAGCCCCACTGCTCTCTGGAGTGGGCTTGCACAACAAAAATCTCTCAAGTAACTTTGCATACCTCCTTTATCCCAAGCTAATCTCACTCTTGGTTGGAGAATCTGCTTTATCTTACAGATGGCAGAGAAAACAGGAAGATAACTGACTGCCCACCACGAGACTCGCCACCTCTTCCACACCTGCCAAGGCCCAGAAGAAATTACAGTGGAAGTGGCACCATGAACACTGCTCTTACTACTAGCCTGACAACCAGCTCCAGGGTGATGGTGGCAGACAGTGATCAATCAAAACCTATCAACGCAGAAATCCTGAGGCTACAAAGAACTCAACACTAAATCAGACTGCTAACAGGCCTGCCATGGCTCAAGGAACATGGCAGAAGAGGGGCAGAAAGATTTTAAGAACAACAGAGTGGGTAGGAATACCTCTAATACCCCATTGGGACTGACTGAGGCCTTCATACCCCATAGTGAATCCCATAACCCCACTCAGAAACAGGACAGGGGTAAGGAAACAAGAATAATCTCTCTCTCTCTCTCTCTCTCTCTCTCTCTCTCTCTCTCTCTCTCTCTCTCTCTCTCTTTCTCATTAAAAAAGTACTCCAAAAATAAAAACAAAAAATAAAATATTCCCATTTTCCCACAAATCCAATAACTTAAAAAACACTGTAAATATTTGAGATAAAATGTATAGAACTTGGGCTCTTGGGCTGAGGAGATGGCTTAGCAGATAAAGGTGCTTGCTTGCAAATCCTGCTGGCCTGAATTGACCCAGGGTTCAATTCCCCAGTACCTGCGTATAGCTAGATTCTCAAAGTGGTACATGAGTCTGGAATTTGTTTGCAGTGGCAATGGCCCTGGTAAACACATCTCTCTCCTCCCTCCCTCCCCCCACCTCTCTGCAAACAAAAATATTTTAAAATGTATATAGGGCTGGAGAGATGGTCCAGTGGTTAAAGCACTTACCTGCAAAGCCTAAGGACCTGGGTTTGATTCCCCAGTAGCCATGAAAAGCCAGATGCACAAGGTATCCCATGTGTCTGGAGTTTGTTTGTAGTGGCCAGAGGCCATGGCATGCCCATTCTCTCTGTCTCTCTGTCTCTGTCTCTCTCTCTCTGCCTTTTTCTCTCTTTCTCAATAAATAAATAAAACATTTTAGAATATATATAACTTTGTTCTACTAGTAGACAAGTCGTACACATTTTACCAGGCATCCTCTATGTGTATGTACTGGGAATACTCATTCACTATTCAAGCAGAGCTTTCTGGCTTCTACAAATCCCAACTAAGTAAAAAATAAATAAATGAATAAATAAATAAATAAATTCCAAGGCTTTACCAGCCAATCCTGGTAATGAGGTCAATCACCTTCCTTCCTTCCTTCTACTCCACTCACAGAATTTATTTAGGTGCCCTGACTCAGGTCTTCATCCCATCAGGAAGACAGGTTAGCTACTGGAAGAAGGAACACTTACTTTTTCAAAAATAATTTCTTTGCAAGCAGAGAGAGAGAGAGAGAGAGAGAGAGAGAGAGAGAGAGAGAGAGAGAGAGAGGGAGGGAGGGAGGAGACACAGAGAATGGACATGCTAGGGCCTATAACCACTGGAAACGAACATCTGGCTTTACATGGGAACTAGGGAATCCAACCAAGGTCTTTAGGCTTTGCAGGTAAGTATTTTAACTGCTGAACCATCACTCCAGCCCTCTTTCTTTCTCTGCTTGCAGATAAATAAAAATAAGTGTTCTGGGGCTGGAATTTGTTTGCAGAGACTAGAAGCCCTGGCATACCCATTCTCTCTGTCTCTTTCTGCTTGAAAACAAATAAATAAAAATAGTTAAAAAAAAAAAAGTAGGAAGAGTGAGGGAAGGGGAAAAGAGAAAGGAAAAAGGAGGCGAGAGGAAAGGGAAGGGAGATGCAATGTACAACCACCTCAGATACCTCTCTAGATCTACTAAATCAGAATCTGCCCTTTAAGAACACTTGATGTATAGATTAAGGCCAAGACCAGGACAGGGCATTTAAGGAATCTAGGGCTCAAAACTTAAAGGGACAGTCTCAGGCACTGAAGCTGTAATTGCATGACCTTGAGAGTGAGTGCCTCCTAAAAAGTTTGTACCCTAGCTCTTTGAACCCTAGTTCTGGCCCTGTTTATGTGCACCTTGTACCTCATCCCATAAACCTGGAAGTTGCCACACAGCCAAGACACACCTTATACGCTTTTGTGTCTTCCAAGAAGAACAGAACAGAGCTGAGCATTCGGTGCACACTTATGGAATTGAAAAGAATCCTCTCCAATAATGTAAGCATGCTAACAAACCAGTATACCATGTGGAGATGCTTAAACAGGAAAGGAAACAAACACTTGCTTCTGATTCCAGGGAGCAAATAGAAAATCATATTCAAAACTATGGAATGAAATAAACCAAATATACATTCAAGGAAGTAAGAAAATCCATTGAAGGGAAAACTATGATGATGCAGAGAACTGGGACAGGCATGGTGGTGCCTCTGTGAGAGTGGACATGCATGCTAATGTCTGGGTCTTAGTTTCACTATCTGGAAATAGAATAAGACTTCTGACTGCAGTGTAGGGCTTTGAGGAAAGTACATGTAAGGTGACCGAGTGATTTTACTGCATCTCCTCCTGGAAGAGTGGGCGGACACCTACCTAAACTACTGCAAGAGGCTGGGAACTGAAAGCTGAAGCACAGGACAGCAATGCTTCCAAAGTCACAAGGAAAGCAGATCAGAAGGGCAAGCACCAAGGCTGAGAGTAGACTAGGGCCTGAAGGATCCTTATGCTTCACAAAGTAGTATAAATGCTAAGAGTAACACATGATTTGGCTTTAATATTTGCCAACTTAATAGGCTAGAGGTACAGATAGCAGTTAAAGTCGTTTGCTTGCAATGCCTTATGACTCAGGTTTAATTTGCCAGTACCCACGTAAAGCCAGATGCACAAAGGAGAGCATGTGTCTGGAATTCATTTGCAGTGGCAGGAGGCACTGTCGTGCCCATTCCCCTCCTCCTCTGCCAAAATCAATCAATGAATGAAGTTACTTCAAATGAGTCTTCTGGCCCAAGTGGAAAAACAAGGAAAGCTGTAAACTGTAGTTATAATTAACCTGTACCATCTGGAAAGGCATCTTTATTTGCTACCTCATTAAGAGTTTATTCACTTGGGGCAGGCACTAACCCAACCTGAAGGCACCTAGTTTGAAGCTCAGATAGGTAATTAGGTAAGCTCATAATGGATGGAGCCAGAACCAACGCCGAAGACCTACATGCAGAATGTTTTAGTGCCAGCCAATCACTCTTTTCTTATGATCTCAAAGGGCTCCTGGTCATGCCAACACCAAAAATGCTAGGCAGAGGGCAAGAGAAAATCCTGCAAGGATGCAAAATGATCAAAGTTGGGTGCTGTTTTCTCAAGTGCAAAAAGTGTAGGCACCCACCACTGAATATCCGCAAATAGGCTCCTGTCCCCACAAATATCACACACTCCTCTGACCTCTGTGTCTACACATGGTTCGCTGCTTTATTCCTTAAGTACTTCTCTTCCACCAAACCAAATTCTTTTTCTGCAAAACTCTGGAAAAAATCTTCCTATTTTCTTAAAAGCTCTTTAGACTGAATCCTCTCACTGAAGACACTTAAATCCTCTACCTTCTTGCTATGTCTACACAGTACAACAATAACAGCACCATAAAGACCACTATGAAATAGAAAATCTCAGACCCCACCCAAGAACTCCTGAATGAGATACTGAGGTAATTTGTAAGTATAGTAAAGTGTGAAAGGTCTGAGGAAATAGCTCAGCAATTAAAGGTGCTTGCTTGCAAAGCTTGCTGGCCCATGTTTAATTCTCGAATACTCATGTAAAGCTAGACACAAAAAAATGGCACAAGTGTCTGGAGTTTGTTTGCACAAGAAGCCCTAGAATACCCATACATATATACACATGCAAATAAATAAGTAAAAAGATGTTTTTTTTAAATCTTAGTGCATGAAATAGCATTAACAAGCTGGGCATGGACCTTTAATCCAGCACTCGGGAGGCAGAGGTAAAAGAATAACCATGAGTTTGAGGCCAGCCTGGACTAAAGAGTGAGTTCCAAGTGTCAGCCTGGGCTAGAGTGAGACCCTATCTTGAAGAGAAAGGGAGGGAGGGAGAGAGGGAAGGAGGGAGGGGGAGGGAAGGGAGGGAAGACAGGGAAAACAGGGAGGAAGGAAGGAACGAACTATAGCTAACAGTCTTCCTAAAACCTAATAATTCATCCACCTAAAGTCTATACTACTGGCTGGGTCTAGCGCCTCATGCCTACACTCTCGGCACCTGAGAAGCAGATCACCAGGGGTTTGAGGCCAGCCTGGGTTATCATGAAATCCTACCTCAAAGTACCTACACCTAACTTGCACAGAAAACAAGATGACACTGGCATGGCTCCTGCTTTTTTTTTTTTTTTCTTTAATTTAAAATTTTTTGTTTTTGTTTTGGCACTTTCGACTCAGGATTTAAAAACTGGAATGGTGAAGGTGACAGCAGTCAGTTGGAGCAAGCATCCCCAAAGTTCTACATTGTAGCCCAGGACTTTGCTAGTACACTGTTCCTTTTTTTCTACAGTCATTCCAATTATCCCATGAGATACACGGCTACAGAAAGTGCCTTGCCCTCCCCA
>PVHP010020566.1:0-30508 GCA_004024765.1 Zapus hudsonius | reverse complement strand
AGGGCCTCTTGCCACTTCAGACTCATGGTTGTATGTGGGTACTGGGGAATTGAACTTGGGTCTGTTTCTAACCAGAGGCCTCCTGTGCTTCCCAGGTGAGGCTGGAGGTAAAGGAAGCAAGGCCCAGCCCAGTGCGGGGTCACAGGTACTTTCAGCACCATGCTTAAACCTTTCTTCCTCACCTCCCTTCCCGCCCCCCCCAAGTGTCCCTCCTGCTTGGCTCCCTCAGCAGCCTGGGTTTCTTGTGCCCCCGTGTGGCTGAAAACATCAACTTCCGCAAAGACTGAAAAATGCCAGGATGGCCCACTGCCCAGATTGAAGGATTTTCAGAAGTCTTTTTTCTTTTCCTTTTTTTTTTTAAAGTCCATTGGTGGACTGAGCTGAGTCTAGATTTGAATCCAGGGCGAGCACGTCTACCAGTGTGCCTAAAACAAGGAGGGAGGTGGAGACAAGAGAATCACTTGGAAAAGCACCGGCCAGGAAGCCTCTCAGATGGGCTGGGTTGACAAACACTTGTATACAAGTGATCTGATTCACGGGTGGAAATAACACCATCAGTCACCAAGTTATTTCTGGGGGCCAACAGTATGAACTAAATAAAAATAAGCATCCAGGAGTGGTGGCACATGCCTTTAGTCCTGGCACTTGGGAGGCAGAGGTAGGAGGACTGCTCTGAGTTCTAGGCCACCCTGAGATTCTAGGTGTCATAGTCAGCCACATGCCTCTGGGATGAATCTCTAAACCAGGCACAGTTTGGGGAGGAAAATATCTATTGAAGTAATAAATCCAGGGGAAGTTCCAGAATGGCAAAAGAGGCTGGCCCCCTTTCACAGATCCAAGAAGAGAGAAAAACCCATTACCAGCACCTCAAGCAAGCACACTCCAACTAGCAAACAACAGGAGTTCTAGACTTGAGTTCTGACTGCTCTTTGTATATGTATAGCTGGAATTTTACATCCACCCCAGAAATACCTTAGGGCTCCTCTAGCCAGAAGGCTGGAGACAAACTTGAATAACTCTTGAATCTATTGGGGGACACTCTTTTAAACTACCACAACAGGTCAACCTGGGCTAGAGTGAGACCCTACTTTTAAAAACCAAAAAGAAAATAAAAGTATACTTTTGTGGTAGCTTGAATGTCGTGTTCCCTTCCATAGGCTCCTGTGTTTGAACACTTGGCCCTCAGCAAAGTGGCACTATTTGGGAAGGTTGTGGAACCGTTAGAGGTAGAGCCTTGCTGGAGGAAGGAAGTGTGTCACTGGTCACTGGGGACCAACAGTGAGGTGTTACTTCCTGGACCTGCTTGCTGTTCTCTCTCTCTCTCCATCTTCCCACATTGTCATGCTCTCCCTGGCATGATGGAACTGTAAGCCAAAATAAACTCTCTCCATCCCTAAGCTGCTTCTGGTTGGATATCTTGTCCCAGCAATGAGAAAATAACAAACACAACTCTCATGTTGAAGCTTGTAAAAGAAAGCGCATGAATCCTGCAGCCTCGCTCGTGGGGGCTTTTCTGTGTCTGTAAAATGAGGTGAAAATAGTCCCTACTGATGTTGGGATGATATGTGTGTGTGTGTAACAACTCTCTTGTTGCTGGGACAAAACACCCAACCAGAAGCGTCTTATGGAAGGAAGGAGGGTTTATTTTGGAGGGTGGTTTCGAGGGAAATTTCATGGTGGTGGAGAAAGCATGGCCGGAGCATACAGCCAGGGTCCCCTACATGTTCACAAGGCACAAGCCCAACCTGGTTATCACTTCCTCCAGCAGGGCTCCATCTGCTGAAGGCTCCACCACCTTCCCAAACAGTGCCACCTGCTGGGGATCAAGTACTGGAACACATGATTCAAACCACCCCAGCACTGGGGAGGCAGAGGTAGGAGGATCTCCATGAGACTGCATAGTGAATTCCAGGTCAGCCTGGGCTGGGCTAAAACAAGACCCTACCTGAAAAACAAAACAAAACAAAAAACAAATAAACAACAACAAAAAAAACCTGAATGTAAAGTGTAAAGCCTAAAACTATAAAATGTTTAGATAAAATTATTGTAATTTTTGGTTTCATTTTTGACACAGGGTCAAGCTATATAGGTCAGGTGGCGCCTCTCAACTCTCCTTCCTCCTGCCTTCCTATTGCTGGGATTCCAGACATGCATCGCCATCCTGAACATCTACATGATTTGAACACAGGCAAACAGTTCTTAGATGAGGCACAAGCATGACCCATAAAAGAAACAGTGGGGAGCTTGGGAGATGGTTCAGAGGTTAAAGGTACTTGCTTGCAAAGTCTGTCAACCTGGGTTCAATTCCCCAGCCACACATAAAGCCAGGTAGGCATTTGTTTGAAACATCCAAGAGACCCTGGTGCATTCCACCCTCTACATGTGCAAATCAAATAAAATATAAAAATTAGGACTCGGGAGATGGCTCTACAGTTAAAGGTGCTTGCTTGCAAAGCCTGATGGCTCAGGGTTCAGTTCTTCAGTACCCATGTAAAGCTAGTCACACAAAGTGGTTTATATGTCCAGAGTTTGTTTGAAGTGGCAAAAGACCCTAGCGCGCGAGCACACACACACACACACACACACACACACACACACACACACACATTCTGTCTTGCAAATAAATAAATAATATTAAAAAATAAAATAGGGGGCTGGAGAGATGGCTCAGCGGTTAAGGCACTTGCCTCCAAGGCCTAAGGCCCCGAGTTCAATTCCCCAGGACCCACATGGGCCAGGCTCACAAGGTGGTGGCTCTGGTTCTCTCTCTCTCTCTCTCTCTCTCTCTCTCTCTCTCTCTCTCTCTCTCTCTGCATGAAAATGAATAAATAAAATATTTTTTAAAAATAAATAAAATAAAATAAAATAGGGATGGGGAGATGGTTCAGTGGTTAAAGACAATTGCTTGCAAAGCCTGTGGTCTAGGTTTGATTTCCCAGTACTCATGTAAAGCCAGATGCACAAGGTGGCACATGTGTCTGGAATTCAAGTTTGTTTGTAGTGGCTGGAGGCCCTACTGCACCCATTCTCTCTCTCTCTGCCTCTTTCTCTCTCTCACTCTTTGAAATTTAAATTTTTTAAAGTACATTTAATTAGTTATAAAAAGAAAAAGAGGGTGGGGAGATGGCTCAGTGGGTAAAGCTGTGCAAGTGAAAGGTTCCGAGACCAACAGCGCTCACGCAAACAGCTGAGTGGGGTATGAATGCCTGTAAGCACTGTCGTTCAGGGAGCAGACATTGGAGAACCTCTGGCCCTCGAGCAAACTGCAGCTCAGGACACAGATGAAGACTATCTCAAGGAACACGGGTGAGTGATAGGGGAGGAGTCACACACATATACATGCACAAGATGAGTGTATCTGAACCTACAGGTGCATGCACACCACACTTGCACACATACACCACCATGAATCTTACACAGGCACACACAAAGCAAAATCAAAATGCCCTTTGGAAAGAAGGCGGGAGGAGACAGTCCAGCAGTGAAGGTGCCTGCCTGCAAAGCCCAGTGACCCAGCTTTGATTCTCCAGCACCCATGCAAAGCTAGATGCACCAAGTGGCACATGCATCTGGAGTTCACTTGCAGTGGTAAGAGGCCCTAGCATGCCCATTTCTCTTTCTCTGTCTCTCTTTGCTTGCAAATTAATTAATTAATTTTAAAAAAACAAAAGGAAATTCTTGCATCTCGGCAAGACTGGGGATCTGGGGAGAAATACTACATGGATTGGATCTGTGCGCATTAAAATGCAGTCAGATTTATGCACAGCTCAGTGGGAGAGAGAGAGAGAGAGAGAGAGAGAGAGAGAGAGAGAGAGAGAGAGAGAGAGAGAGAGAGAGAGAGAGAGAGAGAGAGAGAGATCATGAATACGGTGTTCCAGGGCCTCCTGCCACTGCAAATTAACTCCAGACTCATGTGCCACTTTGTGACTCTGGCTTTACATGAGGACTAGGAATCAAATCCAGACCATCAGGGTGGCAAGCAAGCACCTTTTACTGCTGAGCCATCTCTCCAGCCCCTATATTGGTAATTCTTGACAATTACATAGGGTTCTCCCATGGGAGGTTCTGTAAGGAAACAAAATACTGTTATCATCTTTTCTATTTCCTGTTTTCTATCACCTATCTGGCCACATCCCCACAGGTACTAGCATGGCCCTGGTATCTACTTGGTCCCTGGACCTTAACGAGCACTCGGGAGGTATTTATCCAGTGACTTGAAGTTGTTTACTCCTCTGAAGGGCATGGTGAATTTAGGTCTGAGGTGGCATGATCTCTGAGGTGTCATCGTGGTTGATGTCTTTCCAGGTCACCTCCTCCACCCTCAGCACCTCTGACTGGGGCCTTAGGAACTTAAGTCACTTTCTCCAAGTCAGAGGCTCATCTTTAACTTATGAGGGCGGCCATTCCCCAGCTGGAGATGGTTCCCTAGGGATGTCTGACTGCAGCTGAGCTTGGCCATCTGTCATCCAGCCCCACAAGGCCCACATGATGTAAATTTCTGACTGCCCCAGTGTAATGTGCTCAGCATGGTTAATGAAGGATTTCAGCCTTTGGCAAAAATGGAATGGCAGGTTTACCTAAAAGCTAGCTGTCTCATTTAAGAGTGATGGGCTTTTTAACAAGCTCCCAAGCAACCCATGAAAGGGTAGAGGATGAGACAGGGAGACCTTAGAGAGCCAGAATCAGTACACAGGAACCAGAACCTGTTCTCAATGGGGCTGCTCCCTCAAAATTCAGTTTTGTGGTTTCTTTTCTTTCCCTTGCTGTGCTTCAAGGATACAGGAATTGGGATTTTTTTCTTAAAGGTTAAATGGGGCTGGGGAGATGGCTCAGCAGTTAAGAGTGCTTACTGTGAACTCACAAGGGCTTGAGACTGCTCAAGTTCAATTCCCCAACACCCACATGAACAGATGGGCATGGCCCTGCATGTCTGCAACCCCAGTCCTGTCAAGGGCAGAGATCAGAGAGTCACTGGGGCTTGCTGGCCAGCCAGACTGACTGCAAACAGCAGATCCGGGTTCAGCGTGGAAGGAGCAGTGATAGAGTGGACACCCGGTGTTCTCCTCTGACCTTTGCCTCTCTGTGCATGGGCCACATGCATGTATATACACCCCACACACACGCCAAGAGAAAAATGGTTAGGTCACATTCTTGTTAATCCTCAAAAAATGTTACTGAATGCCACCCTCAAATACTGAAGTATCAAGTATTGGATTTGCACTTAGGGACCTTCAGGATGTGGCCTCAACCCCCTTATTTTCAGTTTCATGTTCTTGTTCTCCATCCTGGATTCCAGCCACCTTGGCTAACTGTCCGTAGTTTTGAATTTTTTCCTTTGGCATGAGACGTTTTGCAACTCCCGTCTTGATCTGCCACTCCACAGCCTGTTCTGTTTACAGAACTCATATTCCTTCCCCAGTGAGAACAAACAGTTGTCCCTCATGGGTGCCCTGGAACAATAGGGATCCCTGCCTTTATCTACCTCACCTCTCCAGAAGGTCTGAACAGCCAGAGAGATCTTGGCTGAATAACAAATAATAAACACAGCTTGCACCACAAATAAGTTTATTCTGGAGCCAAATATGAATGCCTATGACCCCAGATTACAGAATTAGCTCGCCCCTGATTCCATGTTCCAACAAGTTAATAATTTCATGAAGTTAAAAAAATCATGTATATCTGTATGTATGTTTGGGTATGATGTGTGTGAGTAAAAATGGAGGTACCTCCTCTCCCTTGTTTATTTTGGGAGCTTCACTCTGTGCCAGTCCAGCTGCCCCCCCCATGAGCTTCCAGGTTCTCCTGGCTCCATCTCCCACTGGCATAAGAGGTTGCCCCTGAGATCACAGATGCACGAGCCGTTTTGTGTCCAGATTTACTTGGCTGCTGGAGAGTCTCACTCAGGCCAGCAGGGTTTCAAGCAGGTGCTCTTAACCATTGAGCCATCTCTCCAGCCCTCAGCAAAGTTCTTAACCTGGGCCTGTCTCCTCGTCGGAAATCTGCTTGTAGCAGTGTCGTGTGCATTAAATGGAGGAGGCTTAGAACACTTTTTGTCACAGAAACACTGCAAACAGCTGCAATCACTATTGAATAAACAATATATTATTTGACGTGGAGGCAGGTTGAGGAGCTACTCTGGTAACAAAACTTGTCTTCCTGCAATGCAGGTGAGGACTCTGGAGCAGGGCAATCTTCTCTCTAGACTTTGCCCACGACCTTCATCCTTGGCTTCTTCATCTGTAATGACAACATTCAGCCCATAGCTCAAGGTCTGCTCTAAAACTCTGCAAGCGCATAAAGCTCTAACGGCTTAACCTCTCCTCGTTTCTAGTGTGTGTGTGAACGTCAGGGCAAACACACACCAGACACCCGGGTCTGGCAGATGGGCGGCTTGGGAACTGAACCCTGGGCCGGCAGGCTTTGCAAGCAAAAGCCATCTTCCTGGGTTCAAATCTCCCATTCAACCACAGAGGCATCAGCGTAGATTTTCTTCTTATTTTTTTTTAGCAGAGGATGAAATGGACAGCTCATCTTGTTAGAGCTGGACGAGGCGGCTTCCGGTTTCCCTTTGCCCCGCCTCCACTTCCGGTCGCGCGTTGCGTCATCGCCGGGCGACGGGCCAGCGGCTTCCGGGAAGGGCCGTAGGGGTTGCGGGGGCGGGAGGACGCCATGGAGGGCGGAGGGCAGCCGTCGCTGGCGCAGTTCCTCCTGCTGGGCACCAGCTCGGTGGTCACCGCCGTCCTCTACTCCGTGTACCGGCACAAGGCCCAGGTGGCCCAGGAGCTCAAGGTCAGCGCCGCCGCGGGGGCCCCGGTCACGGGGGGCCGCTCGGGAGGACCCGGGGGTTACGGTCACGCGGGGCCGCTGGGCTCGAGGAAGATGGTCCCCGAACCCCGAGCGGCGAGGCGATCCAAGGCCTCGTGGAGGTTCCCGGGGAAGGACGCAGACAGCGGACGTGGGGACCGGCCGGCTGGAGTGAGGCGGACAGGGGACATGGAAGACAGGGGAGGTAGACCCTGCAGACAGGGTGGCTCGGGGGCGGAGTCGCAGATGCGCAGTTCACGCTCGGGTCCGTCCCCGTGTCGTTCCCCCCCCCTCCCCTCGCCGGAGTCAGGCTCTTGCTTTCCTGCAGGTTTTATTAGATTCCATGTAGAAGTGGGGAAGCCAGGACTTAAGGACGTTCCTCTGAGGGTTAGGGTTATGGAAACAGTGTTCCCCGAGAGACTGAAACTTGCCCGGTAACTTAGGCTGGGAAAAGAAAAAGCCCACTAAGCCCGGCTCAGAAGGGAAGAGTTGAGGACCTTGCTGGAGAGACATGGATGGACGGGAACTGATTGCTTAGCTTCTACACACCTCTTGCAGTCTACTAAAGCCCCCCCCCCCCAATGTCAGGACCAGGAAGATGCACTGGCCGGGGAGGAGCGTCACTGCATCTCTTTGTCCCTCTTTCTGCTTTTCACTATTAAGGTCTTTCAGTTGGCTTATTGAGGACGGGGGTGGGCAACCTGGTTTGTGTGTGTGAAAGCTCTGACCCTAATAACTTCACAGGGAACAGCAAATACAGAGTCCCTTTTACTTAACCGCTCAGCTCCTTGTCGTGTGCTGGGGGCTAGAGACAAATATTTACTACCAGGAGAAACTGGTGATAGAAAAGGGAGAACAAACCCAGCTTAAAGAGAGGAGTTTGAGGATTATGGGAGGAGGAAGAAGGAAAGTGCACTTTGATGGAGGGACTTTGCATGATGTGATTGAGGTGAGGAACGGGGTACCCAGTTAACCAAACCAGAGGTGGTTCCCAAATCCCAGAACTAGTCTGAGCCTTTATTTTTTGACCCCAAATTTCCTGAGGTAGATGAAATAATGGTGACGCTCCCTGATGTGCAGATCAGGAAATTGGAAACTTGAACTTAAACATCTGGGGTGGAAGGTTTTTGTTTGCTTGTTTGTTTTTGACTGACAGCATCACTTTCATTCCGCCTTTGACCTGGTCTAGAGGGATGAGCCTTTTTAGGTCATAGACAAGGTCTTAGTAGTTCTCCTTGATTTCTTGGTTCTAATTCTGCATTTGACAAGTGGCAGAAACTCAGTAAATGTTGGTAGCTTTGGGTTTTGGCTGAAATTTCATAATTCAACAGCCAACAACAGGCTCCATTTGGCATGACTATGAAAGGTGGATTCCCAAACCTCATTTCCTCCGTCACCAGATTGTTTTCAGTGAGGGCTTAGAAACAAACGTGTGAAGTTCCTGCAGTGAGAAGAGGTTTGGAATCTGGAAGGAAGCAGTTTATGGGGAGGCATTTGGGTTTGCTGTGCAAATGGAATCCCAGTGCCAGCCCAGCTGCCTAGCTGTTCAGTTACCCAGTAACTCCTGAAGTGATTGGCTCTCTTTCACTTTCTGACTCTGAAACCAGTTTGGTTCAAGTTGGCCACCTGGGAGATTCTTGGATTTGATAAGCTTTCTCACACCCATCTTTGGGTGACCTTGTCAGGGCTGAGTCTCCTTTGGGAATCCCATATCCTTACTTGGGTATGCCTTTAGTTTTGTGTATTTCTTTCTTTCTGAACCCCTCTTAACCCTTATACTTGAAGTCCATATTAAAATATTATTTTTTTTAGATAAAGCTTCAACTTAGCTTATAAACAGGTAAGAGCATAATGCCTCACACCTACAATCCCAGCACTTGGGAGGCTTAGGTAGAAAGATTGCCATGAGTTTGAAGTCCACCTGGGCTATAGTGAGACCCTGCTTCAAAAAACCAAACCAAACAAAATAAGCCTTCTCAGGGGATGGGGGATGTGGCTCAGTTGGCAGAGTATAGCATAAAATGCTTGCCTATTGTGCATGGAGCCCTGGGTTCGGTTGCCAGCACCGAATAAACCAGGTGTGGCCATGCATGCCTATAATCCCGGCGCTCAGGGGGAAGATCAGTTACTGGCCTTTTCAGCTACATAGCAAGTTTAAGACCATTTGGGATACTTGAGATCCTTGTCAAAAAACAACAAACAAACAAAAACCTTTGTCAATTAGTTCCTAAGTGAAGATGAAATAATCCCTTCCTAGAAAGAGTTAGGACTTCTAATACTCTAGATTCTCATTTCTTGGTCAGAGACTAAGACTTGCAGAAGAGGGTTTGTGTCTTACCTTGTCTGTTTCTTCTACTAGTGGGCATGTGTCTCCTGTGTGCCAACCCCTGGGGTGGGTTTTTCCACCCCTTTACTCCCTGTGAAGAATCTTGTGGTTGTGTGTTTTTAGTTTTGGGAACTGAGACCCAGATAGATGAAGGAGCGCAGTCGCAATGGTGACCACAGTGCGGTATTTTCATGCAGAAGTGTTCACATTAAGAGCAGTGTGTGCTTTGGTTAGCTGGGGACGGGGATATATATGGCACCCCTAGACGTGCTGCCCTGGACATGCATGTGGACATGTTCAAACAAGCTTTGGAATTGGACTCTGTTTCCTTCCTCTTTCCCCACTTCTTCATTTTCTCAACATAAGAAATGTAAACATTCTTTGTCATTTTTTTGTGTGCTAGTATTCAGTGGCCAATGGCCAATTTAATGTTATTTTCATTTTATTATTTATTGCATTTAGGGAGCTAAGAAAATTCACCTGGGGGAAGATTTAAAGAACATTCTTTCAGAAGCACCAGGAAAATGTGTGCCTTATGCTGTTATTGAAGGTATGTTTGATAAAGATCATCTTGGCTCAGTGAGTGCCTCTAGATGGTGTTGGGCCTGTGGTCCAGAACACTTCCAGGTTAGAAAAGCCCGAGTTTTCTTGTGTAAGATTACCAAACCTTCCTGGAGCCTGTTTATTTTAGAGATAAATTATCACCACCTGACAAGGTGGTTATAAGGTTTAACTGATGATTCATGTGAGGAACATAGAGTGCTCCTAAAGTCTACCTATGTGGGTGGTAGAAATGCCATCTTTAAAAAAAATTGTTTTGAGACCGAGTCTCATGTAGTTTAGGCTGCCAGGCATGGTGGCGCCGCCTTTAGTCCCAGCACTGGGGAGGCAGAGGTAGGATCGCTGTGAGTTTGAGGCCACCCTGAGACTACATAGTGAATTCCAGATCAGCCTGTGCTAGAGAGAGACTCTACCTCAAAAAAACAAGAATAAAACAAAACAAAACAAAAATCATGTAGTTCAAGCTGGCCTCACTATAGTTGAGGATGACCTTGAACTTTGTGATCTTCCTGTGCCCAGTAGGTGAGTCATTTCAGGGCTTTGCACATGTTAAGGAGGCACTGTGCCCACTGAGTCACATCCCCAGCCCCTACCAAAGTCATTGGTTTGACTAATTCATGTAACTCAAACTAAAGATATATGTTGAATTACCTTAAAGAGAGGGTGGAGGAATTCTTTAGAATTGACACGATTTGTTTCTGCTCAGGGGCTGTGCGATCTGTGAAGGAAACGCTGAGCAGCCAGTTTGTGGAAAACTGCAAGGGGGTGATTCAGCGGCTGACGCTTCAGGAGCACAAGATGGTGTGGAATCGAACCACCCACCTTTGGTGCGTGTCCTTTTCTCCTCTGATCTGTTTGGAGGCGGGGTCCTGGGGACAGCGGCTGTCTTCAGTGTCCCCTGAGCCAGGTCTCAGACCAGCCTCTCCAGATCCACTTCTGAAGTTACCGAGCCAGAATTTTCATAATAATGGATCTGGAATCTGTTGTTTTTTGGGCACACTTAAGTGTGAGCACCACTCATCCATCATGGTGATTTCAGTGTTGTCAAAATAGATGTGTTATTAGATGAAGACCCCAGCAGGTCTTATAAAAATATTTATTACTTATTTTCAAGCAGAGAGGAAATGAGAATGAAAGCGCCAGGGCCTCCAGCCACTGCAAACGAATTCCAAATGCGTGCATCACTTTGTGCATCTGGCTTTATGTGGGGACTGGGGACTCAAGCCCGAGTCATTAGGTTTTGTAGGCAAGTGCCTTAACTGCTGAGCTATTTCTCCAGCCCCTAGCAGGTTTTTTGTCTCAGATCATTATTGGGCTATGACAAAAGGGACTAAATGATGAAGGTGACTTCTTATGGTGCCTATTATTTACTGGTAAAATCTGAGGATCTGAGAAATAGAGCCTCCCTCTCAAGAGGTCTTGGCTCTTAGTGATTTGATTATATTGTCTGTTCACAACATCAGACTCAGACCCATCCTCCTGGCATTGTGTGTGGCTCTGCCTCGGGTTCACCACTGGCTCCCCTGTTTCATCTTAGTCCTTGTATGCTTTTAGGAATGACTATTCAAAGATCATTCACCAGAGGACCAACACAGTGCCCTTTGACCTGGTGCCCCATGAGGACGACATGGCCGTGGCTGTGCGAGTGCTGAAGCCCCTGGACTCGGTGGACCTTGGACTTGAGACCGTGTATGAGAAGTTCCACCCCTCTGTCCAGTCCTTTACTGATGTCATTGGCCACTACATCAGCGGTGAACGACCCAAAGGCATCCAGGAGGCCGAGGAGATGTTGAAGGTGGGGGCCACCATCACGGGGGTGGGCGAACTGGTCCTGGACAACAACTCTGTTCGCCTGCAGCCCCCCAAGCAGGGCATGCAGTACTACCTGAGCAGCCAGGACTTTGACAGCCTGCTGCAGAAGCAGGAGTCGAGCGTCAGGCTGTGGAAGGTGCTGGCCCTGGTGTTCGGCTTTGTCACATGCACCACGCTCTTCTTCATCCTGCGGAGGCAGTACCTGCAGTGGCAGGAGCGCCTGCGCCAGGAGCAGCTGCAGGAGGAGTTCCGCGAGCACCAGGCCCAGCTGCTGAGCCAGGCCTCGCCTGAGGACAGGGAGAGTCTGAAGAGCGCCTGTGTCGTGTGTCTGAGCAGCTTCAAGTCCTGTGTTTTTCTGGAGTGTGGGCATGTCTGCTCCTGCCGCGAGTGCTACCTTGCCTTGCCAGAGCCCAAGAAGTGCCCAATCTGCCGGCGGGCAATCACCCGGGTAGTACCCCTATACAACAGCTAAGGAGGGTCTGAGCTGCACTGCAAGACTGGAAGTGCCCCGCCCCTGCCTCTGGTAGGGTGGCTATACCTGTAGGTATGATTGGGTGGGAGCTGTCCACACCACCACCTCCAGCAGTGGGGTGTTGCCTTCCTAACCTGGGCCAGGCCCTTTCCATCTCAGCATCTGGGGTGCCCACCCAACTTGGGATGCCATGGGTCGAGTCATGGCAGGGTTCCCTTTCCAGGAACTACATCTCTGCATGTGAGTGAATGAGCTCAGCTCATTGTTGGCGTTCCACCTTGGTGGTCTCAGCTCCTCTGGTCCTCTGGAGCAGTGGCTGATGCAGCTGGGGAGAAGGGCCTGGCCCCAGGAACTTGCACAGCTGCCTCTTGGGTGATTGGAGCTTTTCCTTCTTTTGCTTCCACCCAGGGAAAATCAAAATTCAAAATTGTCAGGTTGGTTAGGTCATTTGTGTCTCTTTGCTTCCCCCTAGCTGCCCCCTAAATGTGTGCACATGTGGAGAGGATGACAGGAAGTGGAGACCAGCATGTCTGACTTGGCCCACATGGTCAGGACACTGGCTAGCAGAAGAATAAGAGGCATCTTCGGGGCCTTGGCCAGCAGCCCTGCTGGTGTCATCCTTGACCTAAGCAAGGTCACTATAGGGCACTACTGGCTTTCCATCTGGATGAGCTGGAAAGGCCTCACTGGAAGGGTCCAGGGTGCTGCTGTCCTGGCCTGGCTTTCACAGCTTGTTGGCTTTCTTTTGCCAAGAAAAAGTATCCGGCAGACATCTTGAGCACCAAGCCTTTCAAGGCTGTATGCCTGCCTCTAGTCTGGCCATGTCAACACCCCCTTTGGCTTTCTGCCCTCATTTGTTCTACTTGTCTGTGCAAGAGAATTGGGGGACATCCTTCTCACCCCTGAATCGCCAGCTTACCATTACGGTTCTCTTTCCCTTCCCTGTCCTTGAGCATTCACCCCATCCTCATTTGTGTGGGGAGTAGGGGGTTCTCTCAGAGGTGGACACTAATACCTGTGGTGTGAGCAAGCACAATTAAACAGACTGTCCCGTGTGTGTGGTTTTCTTCATAAGGCTTCATCAGGATGGACCTGAATTTACTATAATGGGATGAAGACTGGGCACTTGGAGGCCTTAACTAAGGTGCTCTGGGTTCCCCAAGACGGGCAGCAGCTGAGTAGTGCAGAGATGGCTCTGCACTGATGCTTGCCACCCCACAGGTGAGGATGGACCTGGACTGCCCGCCCGGGGTCCACCGGCCTTGCTAACACAGCTGTCTTTAAAACAGTGTGTGTGTGGTTGCACATGCAAATGAGGATTGTGTACAAGCACACCTTGAAAACCATTGCTCTTGCTTTCTTTTTTGAGGTGGTCTCTCACTAATTGGACTAGACTGGCTGGCCAGCAAGCCCCAGGGATCTTCCTGACTCCACCTCTCCAGCACCAATATTACAGGTGTGCACCACCACACCTGGCCTTTTACATGGGTTCTGGGATTGAACTAAGGTCCTCATGGTTGCAAGGCAAGCACTTTGCTAGCTCACCAAACTCTACAGTTGTTTTTAAAGAAATCTGTCTTGATGTCCTGAACACCAAAGCAGTTAGTTTATGAGATGGGGCACTGGGTGGCTGCTAGGGTTCAGTGCTACGTACCTGTACTATACCAAATACTGTTTTGGACTTCAGTTGCAAAGGAGGTCACCCTCTTCAGAGTCCACACCTCATTCCCAGTGTCCTGCTGTATAGATGAGGACATAAGCTGGGAGAGACAGAGTCCACCAGGGTTGAAGAGATAGAGTAGCAATCTATGGGTCCCAGGCCAAACTCCCAGAAGTTCCCTGTCTATTAGCAGAGGATAACAGTTTTCCTTCAGTGTC
The DNA here is from genome assembly GCA_004024765.1 of Zapus hudsonius. Lineage (NCBI taxonomy): Eukaryota > Metazoa > Chordata > Mammalia > Rodentia > Dipodidae > Zapus > Zapus hudsonius. The sequence goes on along the minus strand of PVHP010020566.1, from coordinate 16,655 downwards.
AGCGTCCCACCCTACTGGTCATCGAAGTTGGCCACCCTAGAGGAACAAGTAGAGGGTGATGAGATTCTACTGGCCAATACTGAGTCCTTCCCAGTGGGGTGGGTAGGGTAAAGGGGACTCAGAATGGCTTTTCCAAATGCTATGAATCCCCTTCTATCTCCCTTGCTCTGGGGGTTGTAAGGTCCCAGGGGTGGCAGGGGCCTGAGCCAATATGACGGGAGGGGTTAGGAGAAGGTCAGGCAGCTCTGCCCTCGCACTAGGAGCCGGGCAGCATGCAGCCCCTGCTGTAGGAAGCAGGGGTGTGCCCAGGCACATGTGGGCCAGGACTTGACCTTGGATCCCTGCTTGGTCTCAGCATGTCTGCTTGTGGCTGTACCTGTTCTAGTGGAAATTCCCACCTTCCCTTTTACAGTTGTCCTCTCCAGCAGGGTCTGACAGGGCCTCAGACAATCCATAGGACTAGGGCTGGGCTTAGGGTCGCTGGGAGAAGGGAAGGTAGTGTGTGTCCTGTGCCTGCCTGTCAGCCTTCTGCTCTCATTTTAATCCCTGTCAGACTATTAGCCAGGAGTCCTGGGGAGTTTGCAGAGCCCATACAGGACACCTTCTAATGCTGTGATTGCCCACAGTGGGTTTTTTAATCCCTAGTCCATTTCCAGTACTTGGAGCAAATCAGCAAGGTGGGTCAGGCTTCCTTTATAATGCACATTAGACCAGGGAGCCTAGTCAGCCTGAGACAGGGCACATGCCTCCCTCTGTGTCCATGGGAATGGGTACCAGGGCCCTCTCAGAGACTGATCCAGCCCTTGGGTTAAAATGGCCTAAATGTTCTATGACCTGTAACATCCTGCTCTCCACTTTAAGTCATCTACTATTTATAATATAAAGTAAATGCTGGGTAGATCGTAGCTATACTGTGCTGTTCAGGGGTAACGAGAGGAAAAAAAATCTACTTGTTAAATACAGGTTTTTTTTTTTTTCTTGAATACTTCTGATTGCAGTAGATTAAATTCACAGGTGCAGACCCACAGATTGAGAGAGCAAGCCAACTGTATTATAAACACAGCATTTTACAAGCCAATCAGCACCTCTCTCTCCCAGTCACACACATCGCCAGCAGATCCTGGTGGTGTAGGGATGGATAGGAAATCACTCTTAAGAGTCCCAGCTCATTCAGTGTTCTAGTGGAAAATTTAAAAAGCAAACAGTAACATAAAAAATAGGTCAATCTTGGACACCTTTTCCAAGGCTGATCCTGGGTGGTAGGCCAACTGGGCGGTGGCTCTGATGCTGGGATCCAGCCAGGCCCCTGGAATGCTCCAGGGAATCTGGGCCTGTTGAGTTTGGTGTTACTGAAGGACATCTGTTCATCAAACACTGAACATTTTGTGCCAGCAGATGTGAAATGAGCTGACACCGAGCCGGGTGCTCAAAGGCTCAGGGTGTGTTTTAAATGCATCCTGTTCAATGAGGAAGTGTGGTGGTGGGAACAGTCTTTGGGTCACTGAATATATAGCAGGACATTTATTTAATCTTTGTGTTGCTGCAACAGAAAACTTGACACTAGATAATTTACAAAAAACAGGAATCCAGAAGCATGGTGTCTGCCTCTGCGTCATCATATGGCAGAGATCACATGGGAAGTGATAGCAATGGAAGTCATCCTTCATGAGAGCCTACTCCCTTGATAATGACCTTAATCCACGCAGGACCTAATTGCCGGTCAAAGGTCCCATCTCTTCAGCTTGTGACTTTGGCAGTTAAGTGCCAGCATGGATTTGGAGGGGGCATTCAAACTGGAGCAGTCGGAGATTGACCTGGTTGGAATACATTCTCTGGCCATTAGAAGGAAGCCACCATGGGCAGTATGTCGTTATGGAAGGGGAAGAGAGCCTGGCAGAGAAAGCATGCCCCTCCGAGTCTAGAATGATCCATGCCAATTTCCAGCCTGATGGCATTCCTCCTCCTCTTAAAGCCTCTTTCAGCTCCTGCGTGATCAAGGCCTGCTTCGGAGGCACACATAGCTGCGGGTGACCCAGGCCAGGACACCTCTAGCAGCCACGCTTTTAGGGCCCTGAGAGACCTTGTCCTTTCTTCCCCGTGCTGCTGTCTGTCCACCTTGCGGGGTCTCCACACCTTCCCAGACGCTGCATCTCTGAGATCCCAAGACATTCTGGGCTATTACTCTCAGCTGTATTGGCAGGCCTTGGGCAGGACTTGACTTTGCTGGAATTGCAGGCATACACAGACACACCCCGGTCATATTTTTACTTAAAACTGAAGCCCAGAGAGAGAGAAAGAGATTTAAATCCAAGTGACCTCCTGTGCCCAAGCTCCTGAACAAGGAATGTTGTGTTACATGTTTCTATGACAGAAAGCAACTTAAAGCTTTGAGGGAATATTTATTTCGGTTCACAGTTTAAAGGGAGCAAGTCCTCCATGGCAGGGAAGATGTGACAGTGGACAGCTTGCTCACATCCAGGCAAACTGTCAGTTAAGGAAGCTGAATGCTGGTGCTCAGCTAGCTCACTTTCTCCTTTTTATTTTTTATTCAAATATTTTAGCTGGGTGTGGTGGCACACGCCTTTAATCCCAACACTCAAGAGGCAGAGGTAGGAGGATCATCATGAGTTCGAGGCCAGCCTGAGGCTACATAGTGAATTCCAGGTCAGCCTGGGCTAGAGTGAGACCCTACCTTGAAACCCCTCCCCAAAATTATTTATTTGCAAACAGAGAGTGAAGAAAGATAGCAAAAAAGAGTGAAAGAGAGAGAGGGCCTCCAGCCACTGCAAACAAACTCCAGTGCATCTGGATTTACCAGGGTGCCAGAGAATCAAACTTGGGTCGTTAGGCTTTGCAGACAAATGTCTTCACCGCTGAGCCATCTCTCCAGTCCCATTTCCTTTTTCACTTTTCATTTGGTACAAGACCTTAGTGCATAGGATGGTGCCACACACATTCAAGGTGGGTCTTGCCTCAGTTCTGCCTCTCTAGAAACACCTCCATAGATACATCTGGGGTGTGTCTCCTAGGTAATTCTAAATCTAGTCCAGTAGACAGTGAAGATTAGCCACAAATCTACCGCTTGCCAAGTGGCATCTGAACACTTTTAATAAAAACTATACTTTCATAATTATAGACAATAAACCATTATGATTCCCTCCCATCCTCCCCTGAACGCTTTTATGTTATCTTAAAAAGCATTTTTGTCAGGCATGATAGCACGCCTTAAATCCCAGCACTCAGGAGGCAGAGTAAATTCTAGGTCAGCCTGGGCTAGAGCATGAGACCTTACCTTGAAAAACAAAACCAAAATTTTATTTATTTATTTATTTATTTATTTATTTATTTATTTATTTGCAAGGAGGGGGGAGAGGGAGATAGAGAATATGGGCACATCAGGGCCTCTAGCCACTGCAAACAAACTGCAGATGCATGTGCCATATTCTGTATCTAGGTTTATAAGGGTGCTGGGGGATTGAACCCTGGTGGTTAGGCTTTGCAGGCAAGTGCCTTAACTGTTGAGCCATCTCTCCAGCTCCACTTTAAAAATTTTTTTAAAAAGGAGAGAGAGAGAATAGGTGTTCCAGGGTCTAGATGCATACACCATTTTTGTGCATTGCTTTATGTGGGTACTGGAGAGTTGAACTCAGGCCATCAGGCTTTGCAAGTAAGCACCTTTAGCCACTGAACCATCTCTCCAGCCCCATTTAAAAATTTTTATTGTAAGCAGAGAGATAGAGATGAGAGAGAGAGAAAGAGAGAGTGTGTGTATGGGTATGCCAGGGCCTGTAGCCACTGCAAAGGAACTCCAGATGCATGTGCCACCTTGTGCATCTGGCTCATGTGGGTCCTGGGGAATTGAACCTGGGTTCTTAGGCTCTAGAGGCAAGCGTCTTAACTGCTGAGCCATTTCTCCAGCCCCCTAGTTTTGTTTTTGAAGTAAGGTCTTACTCTGACCTGGATCTTACTCTTTAGTCCTAAACTGGCCTCAAGCTCACAGCGATCCTACCTCTGCCTCCCAAGTGCTGGGATTAAAGGTGTGCACCACCACGCCCACCAAGCATCACTATTAACCATAACATTCTACCTCTCATGGCCATCTCATAAAATATGTTTACTTCATATCTAAAAGTTTCCAATGTCCTAATGGTACCAACATTGTTCAAAAGTCCAAGTTCAAAGTCTCTTCTAAGACCCATGACAAACTCAACTGTGAGCCCCTAAAAAAAAATTAAATATTTCAGATATACAATAGCCGAGAATAAATATTTCCAAAGGAAGGAATGGAAACATAGGAAGGAAAGACTGTTCCAAAGGAAGACTGAAACCCAGCAAGGCAACACCAAGCACTGCAGCTCTATATCCAGCACCTGAAGCTCATCTGCTCCAATGAGCTTGGGCAGCTCTGCCCATCCAGCTCTGCCTCTCTCCTGGACCAGCACCACTGGTTGCCTGCTCTTTTCCTCAGTGGATGATGTCTTGGCATCTCTAACATCCTGGGCACTCCATTGCAATTCACATTTCCTCTTCACAACTTCACACAATGGTCTATCAAAGCCTCCTTGCAGGGACTCTGAACTTGCAAAACATGGCCTGGCTTCATCAGGTTTTGGGAACCTTGTTGTAAGCCTCCATATCCCTGTAGCTCTTGCATTTTGCATACCTGCATAAACAAGTTCTGCTGCCAAATTCAAGCTACAGTCCAGCCCGCTTCTATTACAACTGCAATGGTTTCTGTGCTTTTGTGGCCAAACCCAGGGAAACACTTCCACAGTCAGTTGTTTTTGAGCAGAGCCGCTCTTCAGGGCAGTACCTGTCTCAGATTCTCACTTTTCAAATGAATTTGAACTTTTACAAGTTGCAGTCTTTGATGGACAGGTCTTGCCCCCAGGGCACCTTCCCTGTTGTCTAAGTGAGGAGTGTGAGGTTTCTCTTTGGTGATGCTGGTCTCTTTAACAGTTATAGCTGTTTTCTCTTTGCCTGCCTTGTTTGCAAGACTTGCTCACTGCATCTTGTCAAACGGCACATTTTCTACTGCAAACCAACTCCAGGGGCATGTACCACTTTGTGTATCTGACTTTATGCGCGTACTGGAGAATTGAACCCTGGACAGCAAGCTTGGCAAACAAGTGCCTTTAAACACTGAACCATCTCTCGAGCCCCAGAAAGCAACTTAAAGAAGGAGAAATTTGTTTGGTTCATAGGTCAAGAGGAAGCATGATGGAGGGCAGCTTGCTTGCCTGACCCAGGCAGATCAAGAAGCAGGAGGGCACATGCTGGTGCTCAGCTGGCTTTCTCCTCATTCTCTTGTGGTTTGATCCAGTAGTCCAGTCCATGGGATGGTGCCACCCATATTCAGGGTGGGTCTTCCCTTCTCAGTTAACCCTCTCTGGAAGCATCCTCACAGGCAGCAGGGCTGTGTGTCTCTTAGGTGATTATCAGGCCCAGTGACCTGTCCAGAAGGCTGAGGATTCCACAAAGGAAGGTCAGAGCAGTGTTATCTGATGGTGACAAATGGTCTGGCTTGGGAATCCAAAGACTGGCTTTCTCCAGGGCTCCATTGCTGTATGATTTTTTTTTTTTGATGTAGGATCTCACTGTTGCCCAGGCTGATCTGGAATTCACTCTATAGCCTCAGGCTGGCCTTGAACTCCTAGCAATCGATCCTCCTACTTTTGCCTCCCAAGTGCTGGAATTACCAGTGTGTACCACCATACCTGACTTGATTTTTTTTTGAGACAGAATGTCACTGTGTAGCTCAGGCTGGCCTTGAACTCAGGCTGCTCCTGCCTCAATCACCTAAGTAAAGATTACAACTGTGTGCAACCATGCCTGGCTGCTGTGTGATCTTGACCCAGGAATCATACCTTCCTAGGCCTCAGTTATGTCTATAAAAGGAACAAGTTGCATTAGAAGCCTTCCAAGGCTCCATTCAGCTCAGGCATTTTGCACGTCCACAAGATGGAGAGCGCACAAAGGGCCAGAGAGGGTGTCGAGGCCCTTGTGTGGGCTGTGGTCTCAGAGCAGACTGGCTCCTCCTCAGATTAGCTGTGCCACAGCACCACGGTTCGTGCAAAGCCAGGACGCTCAGCACATTTCCTCTCTAATTAGATAGCGTTAACTTATCAATTTTGAATGAGACAAGTTTCCATGCATGATGTCCCGAATTGCTCCCCCAAGTACTCATTAGTCACTTCCCTGCAGCTAGCTGCCTTATTGTTTCCCAGACGCCAGCCAGGGACTTGGCATTTCCCTTCCCTGAGATTGGAGCTGGTGAGGCTGAGCTGGTCATGCAAGCAGGCATGGCACAGAGTCTGAGAAAGCCCTGGTGAGGCTCTGCAGCTTCTGCCCTTCTCTCTTAGTCCCTCCGGGGACCTCACATTAGGAACCTCAAAGCAGATTCATGTACTGCCCAGCCATGATGGTGCATCAGGGGCCACAGACAAACTCAACAACCATTTATGAGAAGTGTAGCCTACCAGGGACATGCTTCCTTACAGCCTTACCCCCTGGAAGGGTGGCTGGGGTCCTTCAAGCATTGATTGGCTTGGACTCAGGTGAGAACCCTCCTGTAATGCAGTTTCTCCCATCACCGCCAGGTGGTGCTGTGCCTCTATAATTGAGGCTGCCCAGGGAACTTGGAACACAAACAGGTTGTGTGTCAGAGCGGCCTGTGCAATGGTCTCACCCGTAGGCTGTGGAAGTCTGAGAGCTTCTTGGAAACTTGAGAGGACGCTGGCTGCCCATTCTAGGACCACCTTGGTACAGCCCTGAATGGACCAAGCAGAAATTCTGTCTCCACTTTTCCTCCTTCCTTCTCAACTCATCAGGGTGCTGGCTGCAGATGTGCAAGTTTTGAGGCATCTAGAAAATTCCTGGGGTGGGGGGAAATCCCGCATTTCTCTCTCCATATATATAATTTCACAGCATTCACGTCTTCAAATATACTAACCATCATTCCCTTAATCAACAAGGAGATATGCATAATGCTTCAAACAGTCTTAAAATATGCATATGACTTCACACTGGGGAAGGATGCTTGGAAAAAACCCACATGACACAGATTTTAAGATGTTGCTTTTTCTCTTGGAGAAATTCTGCTTCTCCCAGCTTGGCTCCTTCCTGGACTCCATGTCCTGCCCTTACCCTTCCTGCTTCTCTCTTTCTGCCTCTCTCAGCCTCTGCCATTCCCATGTGTCCTGACCACTTCTTTACTTGCTGACACCTCTGTCTCTCTTCTGCCTCTGTTTTCTGCCTCTGAGCCTGAATCCTTGGATGGGTCTTCCTCCCCAGCTGTTTCAGCCTCTCTGATTCTACTGATTTCTGTGAGTCTTCCTCATTGTCCAGGTCCCTTGCCTGTGTCCAGCCCCACCTCGTAGACCCCTGCCCCCAACCCTGCTCAGCCCAGGAGCTCATGGACAGGCCTCCCTGACTTCCTAGGAAGAAGAGGCCCTCTCTTTACCCCTTCAGGCCTCCAGGGCTGTGGGCAGAGGGACTCACTGCATGGAGCTGCTGTCCCCTCTCCTTTCCTTAGTGAGTCCATTTGCCCTTTGCCCTAGCCTCAGCCCCCCTCATTTATGGCTGAAAGGAATTCTGGCTTAGAGAGGGCAGTGCTGCCCCAAGTTCACACAGGGAGGAGAGTTTCCTGATTTCCCCTAACTTTAAAAAAAAAACAACCCTATTTTTATTTATTTCTTAGAGAGGGTATGGATGTGCCAGAGCCTCTTGATACTGCAAACAAATTCCAGATGCGTGTGCCACTTTGTGTGTCTGGCTTTATGTGGGTGCTGGGGAATTGAACCTAGGCCAGCAGGTTTTGCAAACAAGTGACTTTAACCACTGAGCAATATCACGGTCTCTGACTTGCCCTTACTTAACTCCTGCCTTGCTGTATCTCAGAGCACCTGGGAGCCAGGAGGCCTGGTCTTCCTGATTCCAGGTGGGCTGGTTCATCTTCCTCATGTGGAACTTAACTGCTTATCCCCCACCCTGTGATAGAAAGGACCCCACTCTTCCCTGAAACCCCCATGGGGCCATCACGGACACCATGGTCATCACAACAGAGTGCTTGAGAGCTGAAGTGTCCAGAGCCAGGGACAGCTGGCCTTCACGTGGAGCCCAGGCCTGAGGCTAGGGATTATGTCCCTCCAGTCAGGGTTGAGCCCTCATGGATCTCGCCCTGGATCTGGGGGTCCCTCAGATGGTTCTGGGCTTAATGTGGAGAATGCTGAGGTGTCCTCACAGGTGGGAATGCCAACGTGCCTCTTTTAGGTCCTAGTCTGCTGTTCATGAGAGGAGCTTTCAGGTTCCTAGAAACTTTGGACATGTTTTGCATCTTGGGAAAGACTCGTCTCTTTCATAGGCTCTCAAAAGGGCCTTAGGCCTGGCACAGGTTTGGGCTTTCTAATGAACACACCCAGCAGGTGGAAGAGCCCTTCTCTGCCTCCCTAACTCCCTGAGTCCTCAGGGGGGCACTGTCGCCCAGCAGTGGAGAGCTTGGCCTCAGCTGGAACTTGTGCCTCTTATTGGCTGAGGAGCTTTGGGCTGTCAGTCAGCTTTTCTGACCTGGGTACCCCCTGTAAGATAGAGACGTCAATCTCAGTCACCTGCCGAGGAACCCGAGGGTGCAGGTATGTGGAGGGCAATGGACAGGATCAGGGGGAGAGTAAGCTCTCAATGACCACTGGGCTGGGCTAGATTTGGGATCCAAGGACAGTAGCTGCCCTTTCTGAGCAGGGGTGGGGTCAGCCTCTCCTCTGTCCCCCTTAGCAGCCATGGTTTGGTTGTGTTCATTGCTCTGGTGAAGCCAAGAATCTATTGAAGAAAATGCAGCCTCTTTGGAGCCCTAAACAGGAGAAACAGGACAGGCTGTGTAAACTCTCAAAACCTAGGCTCTGGAATCCCCACTGGGCTGAAGTCACACCTGATGTTGTTTGTATCCCAGAGTGTCGAGGACATTCTCATGATTGTTACAGTGTGATCACGCTGGTCTTCTGTTTGACTGGGCCAAGAGACAGTGGAGCTTTCCAAGATGCCCAAACCCCAGCACCCCACCAGCTCAGCCAGGCCCTGGGCTTGTATACACAGAGCTTCCGGGAGCACCTTCCTCGGTCTTCACCTAAAGTTGATATGCAATGAGAAGGGAACAGCACAGACAAGTGACAAAGTTGGGGCACCTGGGTGGATTGGGGGTGCTCTTTTATGTGCTGGTGAAATTTAGCTCTAAACTCACCAGCTATCTTTGCTAGTTCTCAGGATTTTCTGGAGAGCCCATGAATTCATGTTTTGTGCATTATTGACACAATAAAAAAGTTTTTAAAAATTACCCTTGGGCTAGAGAAATGGGCCAGTGGTTAAAGGTGATTGTTTGCAAAGCCTAATAGTCTGGTTTCTATTCCTCAGCACCCATGTAAAGCCAGACACAAACTGGTAGAGGTGTCTGGAGTTCATTTGCAGCAGCAAGAGGCTCAGTCTCACACACACACACACACTCCCTCTCTCTCTCTCTTTCTTTTTCTCTCTCTCTCTCTGAAATAAATATTTTGTAACAATGATCCTATGATTTTAAAGACACACACCATGCTTCATTGTTGAACAAAACGACATTAATGTTTCAATGAGTGGTGTATTAAAGGGACTGGGTATGGAGACGGAGAGGCAGCAGACCTGGGCTCTGTTTTTCCCTCTGGGCTTCAGTTTTCCCACCTGTAACAGGAGAGGATTAGACTAGAAGAATCTAGGAGTGGTTTTCAAACCAAGCCCTGCAAAGTTTTGTCCATTCTTTGATGATCTACTTGGGTGGGGGATAAAAGGGTTCTGAGCCCTGTGGCCAAAACAGCTTGTCCTTTACTTTTCCTCCATTGAGTTTTCTTCCTTGCAAGATTTCATTTGAATAAAAACCTTAGTGGTTAAACAAAGGGGTGTGTGTGTGTGTGTGTGTGTGTGTGTGTGTGTGTGTGTAGGGGCCAGAGATCATTGGCTTTCAAGGAAGGCAGGGACCTGGCCACACTCGAGTCCCCACTATTGAGAGGGGTCTGCAATTTAATCCAGACTTGGCTCGGAGTGGTCACTCCTGCTGGGCAGCCACTTAATCTCTCTGGAGGTGACCAGCTGGCCACTGATAGGATGCCACATCCTGGCCTCTCTCTCTGCTGACTGTCTAGGGCCTGAGCCAGCCCTGGTGAGTGTTGGCACTTCCGGTACTCTGTCTCTATGAGAGTCTGGGCTTGGCCTGTAAGTGAATGCCCCGCACTTGGGACTGGCCAACAGGCACATTCTTCCTTCATCTTGCCATTGCCATCTGATGCTGCTACCGTGCCTCAGTTTCCTTATCTGGTTAGGAGGGAGGAGATATGGACAGAGTGAGACCTTTCCATTGGGGTAACATTCCCTTTCTGTATCCCATTGGCTCTGGTATGGTACTAAGGGCACAGGAAAGGCTTCAAGTGCCAGGTTTTGGTGGTAGAATTGCTGGAAAGGTCCATGGAGATGGTTCAGGCCTGCAGCCCTCAATTCCCGAGTCCTGAGGTTTGGTAAAGGAGTTTCAGGTGAAGTCTTTGGTGGGGGAGTTTTAGTCAGCTCCTCCCCACCCTCCTCTGGTGCTTCAAGCATGTTTTATGTATGTCAGATTTAGAAAAACTCAAAGAAAGATGGGCTCCTGTCCAGGTTTCCCATCGAGTTGTACATCACGGTGGTACAACCAGCACTTGGGAGGCTTGGGCAGGAAGACCATGAGTGTGGGGCCAGTCTGGGTTACATACTAAGACTGCTTATAACTTTATTTTACTTTATTGCATTTTAAAAACTTTATTGATAGATTCTATAATTAGAGACACAAACCATTATGATTTCCTCCCCACCCTCCCTCATATCTCCTTCCCCTCTCAGTTAGTCTGTTTTGTTTCAGTATCATCATATTTTTCTCCCATAACATGTAGATATGATCAGGTACAATGAAGTCGTGAATATCAAGGCCATTCTGTGTCTGAAAGCTTACATTGTAAGTAGTCCTACCCTTCCTTTGGCTCTTACAATCTTTCCACCACCTCTTCCACAATATACCCTGAGCCTTGGGAAGTGTGATAGAGATGTTCCAGTGCTGAACACTCCACTGTCACTTCTTCTCAGCACTGTGGTGTCTTTTGAGTTATTCTATGGTCACCGCCATCTGAAAGAGAAGCTTCTCTACTCAAAAGTGAGAGCAGCATTATTATATGGGTATGATCATTTTAAGAAGTGCTTATAAGGCAGTTTGGTGGGCATAATATATGTATTTAGCCAGACAACAGCAGGTGTTACTCCCCTGTGGTTATAGACTTTTGACTAGGTCTTCAGTACCAGGCATGCTTTCCCTCCATGGAGCGGGCCTCCAGTCCAATTAGAGAGCAGTTGGTTTCCCCCACAACAGAAGTGCCACTATTGCCCAAGTTGACACATTTGGCCTGGCCAGCTAAGACTTTTAAAAAGCCACATTAAATGGATATGTCATGCCCATTGACTTGCCCTCTAAATATTTATGCCCATAATTAGTGCTGCTACCAGCTTTGGCGGTCAGAGAGGCTTCTTGGTGCAGATGGCAGTGAGTACAGGGGTGCCTCAAAACTCATCAAATTGCTGAGACATCTATACCCCACCCTCCAAGGCTCAAGAGCACTGCAGAAGAGGGGACAGGAAGGATGTAAGAGCCAGAGGATGGGGAGGAGTCCTTGCTGTGGAGCGCTGTCATATGCATGACCTCACATGACCTGTTACCTGCACAAGACCTGCTCAATATTGGGCCCATCAACCTCCCATCATGGATGACGGGGAAGGGGATAAAAGACATCAAAATAGAAGAGGAATGAGTAGGAAAGAAGAGATTCAGTGAAAAGGGGATATAAGAGGAAGAAAAAGAAGGTAAGGGAAGGATTGTGATCAAAATATATTATGTACGTATATGAAAATTGTCAATAAAAAGTTAGAAAAACAGGGCTGGAGAGATGGCTCAGCAGTTAAAGCACTTGCTTGTAAAGCCTGATGACCCAGGTTCAGTTTCCCAGTTCCCATGTAAAGCCAGATGCACAAAACTGGCACATGCATCTGAAGTTTGTTGCAGTGGCAGGAAGCCCTGGTGTGTCCATATTCTCTCTTCCTCTCTCTCTCTCTCTCTCTCTCTCTCTCTCTCTCTCTCTCTCTCTCTCTCTCTCTCTCTCTTTCTGTCTTCCTTTTCTCTCTGTCTCTCTTAAATATTTTTTTTTGCCTTTTGAGGTAGGGTCTCGCTCTAGCCCAGGCTGACCTGGAATTCACTATGTAGTCTCAGTGTGGCCTTGAACTCACGGCAATCCTCCTACCTCTGCCTTCCAAGTGCTGGGATTAAAGGCATGCACCACCATGCCCGGCTTCTTAAGTAAAATTTTTAAGTTATAAAAACAAAGCAAAACAAAACCCACAAAGTTACTAGCCTATCATAACCACATCTGTTGAGTACTTACTAAGCTCCAGGCATCATGCATGGAAAACCTCCTTCCACAGAAGAAACCACTGAGTAGAAAATCCATTATTTCCCCCCAGTCACCAGTGGGTAAGACAGACATTGCATCATTGCCTGACAAAATGCCAGAAAGAAACAAGTTAAGGGGAGGAATTATTTCAGCTCACAGTTTCCGAGGGTTCTGGGCTGCGTGACTCTGTGTTTCTGGGCCAGGAGTGAGACAGTACACCATGGTGTCAGGGGCATGTGGCAAAGGAGGTTCACGTCATGGAGACAGGAAGCAGAGATTGAGAAGGGGTTTGGGGACCAGCCTTAGTGATCTACTACTTCCTCCAACTAGGCCCCACCTCCAAAAGTTTTCAGAACCTCCCAAAATCATGTCACCGAGCATTTAGCACATGAACCTGTTGGGGACATTTCATATGTAAGTCATAATAGTAGGTAAGGAAATTGCAACCTAGAGTTGTGAAAGGATCACAGAGTTAGGAAGTGACAGAGGAAGGATTTGAACTTGGTGACCCAGAGAGCCCTTCACCCTGGACTACTGTCCCAGATCATGTACCCACAGTGTCCTTGCTAGGCTCTAGAGAGGGCAGCCTTTAGCCATCCATTCCTTCTCTTGGAACTGGCATCTTTGGAACAGCTGTAGCTGTGAGTTGGAGAAAGACAGGTAGGAATGCAGCCCCAAGGCATGTGTTGACTCCAGGCCAAGGGGCACCCCACTGAAGGTTGGGAAAAAAAATGGATGATTGAGGTCTTTAAAAATGGATTTAGTTTTGCCGGGCGTGGTGGCGCACGCCTTTAATCCCAGCACTCGGGAGGCAGAGGTAGGAGGATCACGATGAGTTCGAGGCCACCCTGAGACTACATAGTGAATTCCAAGTCAGCCTGGGCTAGAGTGAGACCCTACCTTGAAAAACCAAAAAAGAAAAAAAAATAAAAAAATCGATTTAGTTTTGTTTTTAGCAAGTGCTGGGATTAAAGGCATGCACCACCAGCCCTAGTTTTCTTTTTTAAAAAATGTTTTTATTTATGAGAGAGAAGGGGAGAGAGAGAGAGAATGAGAGGGTGAGTGATCCAGAGAGAAAGGGCACACCAGGGCCTCTTGCCACTGTCAAAACCCCTGCAGATGCATGTGTCACTTGTGCATCTGGCTTTACATGAGTATTGGGGAATGGAAGCTGGGCAGGTGCAATCCATCTCTCCAGCCCTCACTATGTTGTATTTCAGACAAATTCTGTTCCCTCATTCCCTTAGTCCCTCTTTCCTCCCCTCCCAGGTGAGTATCCATTTGTGCCCCCCCATAGCCTCCTTTCAGCTTTCATACTAATTCCTTTTTGTTCACACTTCCTTTCTCATCCTCTCTCTGTCTCCTATCTGGATTTGAGTTCTCTGCACACTCTCACGTTCCCTTATCTACTTAATACAAACATGGAAGTTAGAGTCTGCATACGAGAGAGCGAACCTGTGACCTTCGCGTTTCTTATCCTGGGTTACCTCACTTCCTGAAATCTTTTCCAGTTCCATCCATTTTCCTGCAAATTTCATAACTTGTATCTTTTTTTTTTTTGAGGTAGGGTCTCACTCTAGCCCAGGCTGACCTTGAATTCACTATGTAGTCTCAGGCTGGCCTCAAACTCATGGTGCTTCTCCACACCTGGTTCCATAATTTTATTTATCTTACAGATGAATAAAATTCTGTTGTGTATACGTACCGAGATCTAGTCCTTCACGGCGGAGATAGTTGGGAGGGGTAGAGGTGAAGAGAAATCTCACTGATTCACACTTTCCCTTGCAGAACTTCCATGTGACCTTGGACGTATCACCTAACCTTCAGTTTGATCTCATCTATAAAATGGGCTTGACAGTCCCATACCTGCCCACTTCAGATGGTTGATTGCTCAGAGACAAGTCATGGACCTGATTTTCAGTAGTGCTGGTGCTCAAACCCAGGGTTTTTTGCATAGTTAGACAAGGGCTCCACCACTGAGCCATATTCCCAACCCTTGGGCTTGCTTTTGGAACCGTCAGGGGCATATATGTTTCATGAAGGGGTGGGCATGGGGCTGGGAAGGTGGGGTGCTGTCACCTTGAACCTTATTTGCACACAGCAAGGTCAAGATAGCAATGGTTTATAACGCTGGGTGTGCAGGGATCCCTTGGCTCTCTCCATGACTGTCGTCATCTTGTGCATAGAAAGGATGTGAGGGAGGTACTTAACATATAAATTGCTTTGCACCTGTTCAGAAGCAAGGATAAAAGGGATGGTCCTAGTCCTATGCCAGGGACCTGGAATCACCAGGGAATCCTGGCTTCTCTGGGCTCTCTTGACCTTGGCCAAGCACTCATCCTCTTTCTGCCCCATCAATTACACAGAAATGCAATCTCTCCTCCCTCTTCCTCTGAAGGCATTTGAGAAGCAAGGTCAATAATGGATGTGAAAAGCTTGGGGGGTGAGGGGTTGGAAGAAAGCATCACACAAATGTAACAGCCTCTGGTAACTTTCTCCTCAAGGCTGTGTGGTTTTCTCCCTGGGCAGTTGGCCTACAAGTAGAAACTCAGTACAGCCATAATGAATGGAGGCTGGAGGCTTGTGGAGCTGAGCAGAGACAGTCTGGGGATCTGCTGCTCCTATCATTGACAAGTCAAGGGACTCCAGGCTCCGCTCCCCCTGGCTTGTTTTCCGTGTGTAAATTACAGGCGTGGGTGGGGTCATCTCTAAGGGTGCTGTCAATCCTGGTGCCTCAGAAATGGGAAAGAGAGAAGGGCTGTTAGCTCTTTATCACCCGGAAGCCATTTCTCACATTCTCAAGGCACATAGCTTTCTCCTCACTACTGTTCTGAAGGCCCCTGGGGAAGCTCACTAGCCACTTTCCCCACTCTGCCCTGGAGACTGGGGAGCTCTGAGAGATGACTTGCCCGAAGTGTCACTGTCGCTACTTGGATTCAAAAGCCTCGCTTGTTCCAGCTGCTGTATTTCCTCAGTCTCCCACTCCCTATGACCCCTATCTTCCTATTTCCCCGGGTGGGGGGGTCTAGCCCCTGGCTGCCAGCCAGCTCTTTGACAGTTTGGGAGGGGCTGGCCTGGGTTCTCTAGAACGGTGTCTCTTAATTAAAGACCTAATGCCACCAATCTCCCCCCTTTCCTCCAGCCCTACCCACTTGGCCTCTGAGGAAGCTTTTTCAGGGCCTAGGGGACCTCCTGCAGGGCAGCAGGGCGAGCCAGGTGAGGTTGCACCTGGCGTCTGAACGTGTTTCCAGGCGCTGCCTCCAGCAGGTTGCGTGACCTTGGACAGGTTGCCCCTCTGTGTGGTCAGGCGGGCTCTGCTGAGCAGTGCTGCTCTCCGCGGGGAGAGCAGGTGCTGTTGGCTCCAGCGGTCATAATGAGCGCTCCTCACGCACTTTGCCCCCTCCGAGTTACCATCTGGCTGGCAGATGCGCCTCCTGGGCCTCTGGGGCTGCCCCAGTCTCCCTCCCAGGACCGAGGAGCATGCTCCTGGCCTCGGAGGCTGCAGTCTCTGTCTCCTCTGGGCTCTAGGCTCTTGCTGGAAGGGAGGTCCCCGAGGGCACCAGGGCGGTAGGCCCGGGACGTCCCCTGTGGAGGCCGAGGGCGCTGGGAGCGGGGCATCCCCGGCAAGCCCGACGTAATGAGGCGCTCCCTCTCCTGCGGGAGGCGGGGGCTGCCCCCTCCCCTCCCCGGGGAGCCCGAGCCCCGCGACGCGCGGCGGGGCAGGGCCTTCCGCGGACCCGGTGGCCACGGGGGTAGAGGTTCTAAGGCTGGGCGCCGAGATCTCAAGTGGGGTGCAAGCGTAGTGTTGGGGGAAAAGGATCGAGGCGTGTCCCCGGGTCCCCCCGGTGCCCTTGGCTAATTTGCCCCCGCAACTGGCCTCCAGGGAGGTCAGCACCGCGTCTTAACCCGCGACTGCGTCCTCTCCCCTCCCACTCCCCGGGGGCAGGGGCGCAGGCGAGACGCCCCAAGGCCACGGTCAGGGCGGGGCGGGGCGCTCCGGGGCCCCTCCGCGCGGGCGGGACGGCGGGGCCAGGAGGCCAGCCGCGGCCTCGTGACGTCGCTCGGCTTCCGAGGATCTCTCCCCGAGGCCCGCGGGTCCCCTCCTCCCAACCTCCCGCCCTCCTCCCGCTCCTCGCTCGGCGGCGGCGCCGCGGCCAGCGTTTCTCTCTCGCTCGC
>PVHP010020565.1:0-31450 GCA_004024765.1 Zapus hudsonius | reverse complement strand
ATTGCTGGTATGCACCATGGGGATTTGGGGTGTGAATTGTTCCAGCAGTCAGTCATAGTGGGGTTTGGGGGAATGCATCCAGACATTCCTACCCACCTTGGCACTAACAGTCTTTGTTTCCCTTATTCTTCAAAATTCCTTGAGCATTGGTAGGTGTGTTTTAAATCTGCTATAGTGTTGAGCTCTTAGAAGCTTCTGGAATTCTGCTTTGATGCATTTTGAGTATCTTTGGTATCTGTCTCCTACACCCTGGTGTAGGTTGTGCTGTGGAAGCTGCACTCTTGTTCATCCTACCAATTCCTCTGTGGTTTCACCTGGCCCGGAGCTGATGTACTAGGGGTGGTTCATCTGACAGGGAGTCAGACATCTTTTCAGGGTTTTTTTTTTTTGGAAGAATTAGTTATTAGACCTATTCTAGATATTAGAATAAATTTAAATTTAATTATGTGATTTTTCCTTTCAGCTGAATAGAATTCCATTGTGTAAATGTTCCACAACTTTGATATCCATTCATTCAGTGATGGGCATTTGAGTTGATCCCAATTTTCAGCTATTCTGAATTAAACTACAATAAACATGGGTGAGCAAATGTCTCTGTGCTGAAGCATGAAATCTTGAGGGTAGTATCCCAGTAGAGAGATAGCTGGGTATGTTGATAGTTCTATATCCGTCCCATTCAGGAGTCTCCACACTGTTTTCCATAGTGGTTACACCAGCTTGAAATCCCATCAGCAGTGAATGTGGGTTCCTTTTCCCTGCATCCTCAGCATCATCAATTGTTATTGGATTTTTTAAATAATTGCCATTCTGATTGGAGTAAGGTAGAATATAATTTTTGTTTTGATTTGAATTTCTCTGATGATTAAGAATAGTGAAAATTTTCTTAAATGGGAGTTGGCCATTTATGATTTCCTCTTCTATAAATTCTCTGTTGAGTTTACTGCCCCATTTTGTGAGAGGGATATTTGATTAATTATTTAATTTTTGAATTATCTGTATATTCTAGATAATAGACCTCTGTCCAAGTTATGGCTGAAGATCATCTCCCAGTCTGATGGTGGTCTATTGGCTCTAAGTATCATATTATGTTTGTCTATACAGAAGCTTTGTAGTTTGTTGAGAACCCATTGGTTAAGTGTTTTTTTGTACTTCCTGCACTATGAAATGTTTGTTCAGGAAGCTTTCCCATATTCCTATCTCATTAATCTGCTCTGGATTTAGTTTTGGTCAGTGTGATTGTGTCTAAGAATTCAACCATTTCATCCATGTTATCTAATTTTTGGATTAGGTATTTGCAAAATATGTCCTAATGATTCTTCCAATTTTAATGGAGTCTGTTGAAACTTTTTTTTTCAATTGGTTAAATTGGCCTAGGGTTTTCCTTCCTCTTTATAATGACAATAATGATTACATCAAAACATAACTATAATAACAACTCTTTGGGAGTTCTTTCCTTGTGATTTTCTTCATCAATGCATACATTTTTCACTGATTTATGTGTTCCATCACATGAAGTGATGATTAGTCACCTAATTTCAAATAGAGAAACTAAGGTTGGCTAATGTTTGCATAGAAAGAAAAATAAAGCAACCTAATCATAGGACTCTTGGAATAACCTCGAAACACAGATCACACCTGTGTTTTACCCACTAATCCTTTGAAATATGCATTTTTCCATTGTAGAAGTTACCTTCTCATTACTAGGACAAATCACCTGAACAGAAGCAGTTTATGGAAGGCAAGGGCCTATTTGAGCTTAGAGTTTCAAAGGAAGCTTTATCATGGTGGCGAAACAAGAACAGATAGTGGGCTATTCTATCTTAACATATAAGCTGAAGGAAAGCAGCAAGAGTGAGCTAGCTAATACTGTCAAGCAGGGCTGCTCTATAAAATCCTATCTCACTGTCACTGAAATGCTCCTTCCAGTAAGGCTCAATCTCCCAATGGCTTTGACAGCTAGGGACAAAGTACAATGCTTAATCGCAAACACCACATGTTGCTATGGAAGACATTTTACATTCAAACCACCACACCCCTAAAGAACAAGCAATCAATTCTGTAGGACACAGCAGGAGACTTTGGATACAACTTATATTCTTGCATTAAAGAGAATTCCAATAAGAAAACAATAAAATTCTGAAGAATTATGGAAAAGAAATCACAACCCTATACATAATTCTAAAGTTAGAGAACTTGATTTAAAAACTCAAAAAAATCATATTCGTTTTCACTTTACCATAAAACTTTAATGAAATCTCTTGAGATCTCCACTATGCTGGTTCAATTAATCATCTGATAAATAGGCTTCTCACAAATCACTAGCCAGGTTTTTATTACAAGGAAAAATGGGCATAAGGAAATAAGAGGACCCTAAATAAAAACAGGGGCTGTAACTAATTTTTGTCTATCTATATTTCAATATCAGATGATCAATGACCATCCTGCCTGCTAATAGTATCTATGGCTATGAGTCACTTGCTGAGCTCTTACTTGAAGGAATGCTTTACCTGGAGCACACTAGGAACAGGAACTGATTGTCCTTGTTTCTGAGGAGTCCAGGACACAGTAGATGTTCCACTGCATCTGCTGATAAATGCTTAATCAAACAGTCATTAACAGACTTCCAAAATTCCATTCTTCTGCTCTCCTGTATAGCAGCCCTATTGTCCTGTTTTTGCCATGAGATTCTGTGCAGCTTATATCTCACTGTCTTCTCTAGTCTTCCAAACCAGGTCCAATTCTTTACATTGCCTTAGATTTATATAACAATTTTCATTTAGAACTGGCCATTTCATTTTAGTGTATTTTCATATTGAACTGGCCATATTACTAAGGTTACTCATTAACATTAATGCTTGATTACGCAATAGTAGTTAAAATTACTAGGAGTGATTATGATGAAGAAATACTCCTCTTATATCTTTTCCATCATTTATACCTTAAAATTATTTCTGAAATTTAGAGTCTACTCTATGAAAATGGATTCTGGAAACTTATCATAGATCATGGTTAATCAGCATGTAGTAACCCATGGAGTCATTGATACGTTTCAGAAGCAATAACAGAAAGCAAGCATACTGCTTTAAGAATTCACCCACACATATAAAAGCGATTATTTGCATAACTGGATATTGTAACATACTAGGGTTTATGCTCTCTTCTTGCAAAAGCTGCCTCAAAACAATTCTGTGAGATAGGTATTGCTATTTCTTCTTTAGAGAAAAAGAAACAGAGTTATAACAACTGTGAAATGTAGTGTCAAACATTCCTCTTCCTTCTTCAGTAAAATATATAATGATACCAATTGCATACCTACACATTCAAGAAAAAGGACACCAGACTAAAGTGTCAATGCATTTTATTCAGATAATATCCATATCCCCTGGTCTTGTATAAAGTTGTTATTTTATTTATTGAGACTATAAGGTCAGACTTAATAAGGGTCCACTACAAAAAAGTTTCATGCTTTGAAATTGAGGAAATGTAGTCATTGGGTACTTTGCTCAGTAAGTTCATGTACCTACTTAATAATAAACCTTTTTTCTATCTACTTCTACTAAGACAAGAAGATATAAAGATCATGAACCTTTTCTCAGATTATCTCTTGTGGTGCACAGTTCCATAGTCCATGGTCCCAAAAACTCCAAATACAGTCTTTTATCCCCTTCTATCAATCTTCTCTACCCAGAGATTTACACTGAAACAAAACTAAAAAAATCATGATGATTATCTTTCCCTAAATTGCTATTTAAGAATCTTGAGACATACACTTGCCTGGCGATGATGATGCCTGGTAATCCCCCTTGGGTGAAATAATATGACTGTCACTAAGAATTGTTCATGTATAATTTATACTCACAATTAAAAAGCATTTTTAAACAAGTGTCACAACATAGTGACAACTAAATTACACTGTGATTTACAGTACCACGTGCTGCCTCTTGATTTAGTGTCACAGTAGAGAAACTGATAAACAGCCATGTCGTACATGGATGAAGCCTTCATCAAGAAAATGCTCATTTCCAGGTTGGGTGAGGCAAACTTAAGTAGATCCTGTGATTACAAGTATGAATAAGACTAATATTTTTAAATTGTATATCCTTGGAAGAATGTTTTTTTTTAATGATGCAAGGTTACTCTAGATGGGTAGGAAAGTTAGTTAATTCTTACTTATGTTGTGTTTGAAATTAAAATAAGGAATCATTTGTAGTTGCTCTCAAGGATTTATCCACATCTATGGAATTAGGTTATGGTGTTGAATGGATAGCCCCCAAAGTTATTGAGATGAACATTACTATAGTATTGTTAGAGAAATATTCTCTTAAATATGAAAACTATAAAATCATAGTGATTCGTGTAGCAAAGCTGATACTAAACCAACAAAAACATCTCCAGGTATAAACTTATTAAGTCACTTAGGAAAACCATTGCCAAGCAAAGGCAATGGAGCACAGCGTCAACATGTGAAATAGTGAGAAGAGATTCATGTGTGCCTTTGGGTAAATCTGACAAAAACTGAATCTTTTCAAAGAAAATTTTGTGACTAAAATATGATATATAAATGAAAAGTAAGGAGGATAAGATACATATAAGTTACATAGTACAGAAAGATAAGATGAGTAAAGGTTCTACCTAAAGATTGGAAAAATTTTTAAAAATATATTATTTATTCATTTTCAAGCAGAGAGAGAGAGAGAGAGAGAGAGAGAGAGAGAGAGAGAGAGAGAGAGAGAGAGAGAGAGAGAGAGAGTCTGGTTTATGTGGCTCCTGGGGAATTGAACCCGGGGCCTTAGGCACTGGAGGCAAGTGCCTTAACCTCTGAGCCATGGTTCTCCAGCCCTGGAAATTTTTTTTGAAAAAGTGAAATGTGCTGTGAGCAGTGGCTTTGATAGGACCTTGCCTCCAGAAGACCTGAATCATAGGAGGGAAAATGATGGCATTCAAAAAGAAAGGAGACTAGTTGGAAAGAAGAAGGGATTCAGGAGTGCTGTTGGGGGTGGGTTGTGGCGGGATTGAGAAGAGTAACACAGAGGTGGAGGAATTATGATTATGGTATATTGTCTATATTTATGGAAGTCGTCATAAAGTTTTACAAAGTGTGTTGTGGAAAAAGAAGTGGTTTAAAACATTGAAATTTAGGTAGGATTTTTAAAAGGAGATATACTTAAATTTTGTATTTAATGGAAGAAAAAACAAAGAAAACACATGGATTTGGGGACTTGGATGGTTGACCTTGGTGGACAGCTTTACAAATCACCACAGTGGCCTGTACCAGATGGCTGAAAACAGCTTCTGGAGAATGAGGAGAGCAATTCAAGTTACTGTGAGAAGTACTTCTTGTTGTTTTTGTTCTTTGTGAAAGGTACTCTCAGTATAGACACTCTTGGCAAGCAAGACTAGCAGACTCCAGAGAGTGGTAAAATTTTTACATTGTCTGGTCTTTGAAATCAAATGATGAAATGCAGCTGTATTGTCTTGAAAAGTAGAAAGAAAAAAATATAGAAAGAGAATTAACCAGAGAGTATCTTTAATGGTGATTCACATTAATCTCACACAATTATTTAATCGTGTGTGTGTGTGTGTGTGTGTGTGTGTGTGTGCACGTGAGTGTTAGAATCAAAGCATTTATGCTTTGAGAAAAGATCACAACTGAGATCAGAGTTATTATCTAAAACGAAACAAAACTAAGAATCTAGAATTCACAAATTGATAATATAAATAAATAAAATGGGGATTTAAATTTACTTTCTACTAGTTTTTAGCATCAAAGTCACAGTTAAGGCCTCATTTTGCTTTCCTTCTGTGAATGACTTCACTCTTTGTAGTTCCGTCTTATCAAGCACATTTCATAATGGGAATATTAGTAAATTTTAAGCTATAAAGACTGGAGATCATCTTTTCACTTGCGTTTTTTTTTTTAATTCAGTTCTAAGGAGCTTCTGATTATCATTTCTCATCACTAAAGTTCCTTTTAAAATCACAATGACAAATCTCACAAAAATAAGGATTTTTATTAATTGCTGGTGAAGATACAGAGGAAATGACATTTCCATAGATTGCTGAGAGGAAATGAAAAATTCTCCTTGAACCCTTTTCTGGCCATTACACATGTTTTTACTGCAAGGCCCAGCAATTTTTTTAAATGATTTTTTAAAAATAAAGGTGTTACTCATATCCCCACTACCCTGCCCTTATTCCACTGTGGTGTTATTGATATTCATTTTGGGATCCTAAAGGCCTCAGTCTCTGGGCATGTGTGCCTCAGGCTATTTCATCCATCTGGAGAATCTTACAATCTTTCCACCCCTTCTTTCACAATGTTCCCTGAGCCCTGCCAGACATGTTAGAGATCTGATTTAGTGTAGAATTCTCTGTAGCCTCTGGCTCTCTGCTTTGATGAGGTTTGAGTGACCATGGAGTATACCCAATCTCCCTGGAACTGGTTGGTGTTCAGGATAAATTTGAGACCAGTCATTACTTCCTCTGGAATGACTTCTGGGCTGGAGCAGATGAAGTGAGATAACCCATCCCATGGTATTCAGTTGGCTATCTATACTTGATATATTGATGAATTCTGGTTCTCGCATCTGTTCTGCTCCCCCCAAAAAAAGTTTAGAACAGTTTGGATTGAAGGTAATAAGCATAGTTAGTTATTAGAGAGACTTATCGATGCATATTTCCACTCTTCTTAGCTAAAGAGCAGTGGAGATTCACAGTGGACCTATTTTTTTCCTGTCCTTGTGATCTGGCTTGTTTCAGAGACCTAGATGTGATTTGTTCCCACTGAGCAGGTCTCTTGTCCAATCTATGAGCATTTGGTTACCTGCATAGGCTGTGTGCCATTATTGCACAAGTGTATACTTCTTGACTAGCTGGTTGTGTCTTGCAAGATCTCCTTTTTACTCACCTTTATTCCCCAGTAGCTCACATAGAACTTTCCAGAAGTGCTGGAGAGATGGCTCAGGGATTTAAGTGGCTTGCTTGCAAAGCCTCCTGACTTGGGCTTGATTCCGCAGTACTAATGTAAAGTCAGATGCACAAAGACCCAGCAATCCTATTCTTGGGCATTTTCTCAATGATGGAACAAATGCCCATGCAAAGTTGTATGCAAATATTCATGATGCCTTCATGCATATCTGAGATGTAAACACCCATCAAATCATAAATGGTAAGCATTTACATTTATGCTTTTTTATATTGACTAGCAGTGCAAAGGAATCAAGTATTAGTGTGTAAATAATTAACACGAATTTCACAAGCCTCATCTTATGTGAAGAAAGTTATAAAACTGTGTTTTGTAATTATCTTGTATTCCAAAAGCATCAAAGTTATGTTACAGAGTTCAAATCACTAGTTGCTGAAGCTGACATATGGGATTATTTTCAAAATTAAAAAGAAAATATTTTGTTGTGTCTGGAAAAGTTTCATGTATTTACTGTGTTCCTAACTGTAAAATAATGACTAACCTGTAAAATGAAACACATTGTATACTTACAGAAATGTTTTTGCACATAAATTCTATCAAAGTAAGCCTATGGAAAAGAAAGAAACCAAACCCTACCTCTAACAGGAAAAAAGGTCTCTTAAAATGAAAAAGATTGAGGACACGAGATTTGTGTTTTGTTTTTGCTCTTATAGCAAAAGTAATTTGGAGAAATATTAGAATAATGACAAATGGAGAAAATGCAGAAAGAATTACAGATGTTATCACAAGTTGTTGGATACACATAGAATTTTTACTTTTGTTTTAAACATAATCTAATTTTGATCCTTATTACTACACTTCATTTAATAATAACATTTTAAAATAAAAATAGAATCAAATGAAATACAATATTTTGATTTTTTATAGCACTTCAATATTTTATCTTGCAATTCTATTAATAATGCTCAAATGGCTAAAGGATAACTGATCTTTTGACTGATCTTAGCTCTCCCATTTTCTAACTTACACAATGACTGTTCATAAAATGGCTAAAAATGTCATCTTGGACCCCAAATTTACACAATAACATATACAATAATTCATTATCTCTTTTTTAAAAATAAACAAAAACTAAACAATATCACTTTTCTTCAACATTAAAAATGCGTCCAAGTTGTTAACTGCAGAGGGTTGATGAGAGACAGGAGATAATACCTGAAACAATTCCCATCAGTACTTTATTGATGGGCAGTACATTAGGTGCTGACCTTACTACAACGGAACACATAGCAAGAAGCAACTTAAGGGAAGGAGGGCTTACTTTGGCTCACAGCTTGAGTACTACAGTCCATGATGGCAGGGAGGGCATTGCAATAGGAACATGAGGCGGCTGGTCACATTGACTCTATAGTCAGGAGACAGAGAATGCTGGTGATTGTCAAGCTTTCCTGCACCTTTCCCTCATTTTATTCAGTCTGGGCACCCAGCTCACATTTAAGGAAGGTCTTCCTTCCTCAGTTAACCTCTGGAATTACCATCTCAGACATACCCAAAAGGAAGTGTACCTTCTAGGTGGTTCTAACATCCAATCAAGCTGACAATGAAGATGAACTATCAAAGGTCTACTCCTTGTCAATGTGAAACTGAAATGCATCACATTTAAATCATTGCATTCCATAAGCTTATGGCCATCTTATAATGCCAATTCTTTCAGTCCAACTTCAAGTCTCCATAATCTTTAACAGGCCAAACACTGTTCAAAAGTCCAAAATATCTTCTGAAATGCAAGGCAAACTCTTAGCTGAGCCCCTATAAAAAAAAAAAATTACATACCTCCAATATACAATGCCCCAAATTAAGCATTGCCATTCCAAAAGAGAAGAACAGGAGAATAGTAAGGAGGGATCAGACAAAAGACCGAAATCCAGCAGGGCCAAAACTAATAAATGCAGCTCCAAGTCTAGTATGGCTGGGGCTTGATGTGGCATCATCGGGGCTCAAATGGGCTTTGGAAATTATTAGAAATAAAAAAAAAAATATTAGATTATTAGAAAATTATTAGATTATTAGAAATAAAATGCTAATTGTGAAAACTATACTTGCTAGAGTAAAACTATATACCCCATAATGAACATCTCAGAGTTAATTCACTGAAGACTTTTTTTTTTTACAAATTATATGATTAAAGAATGCCTAGTAACTATGAGATTTAATATATTTCAAGTAATGTGGAATTGGTAAGAACATAAAATAATAGAAAAAACTAAATATAGCGTGATTTCTCAGAGTGAATTGTCTAAAAATAAACCAAAATGTTGAAAGAGATCAAAGAAGACAAAGAGTAATTCTCAAGTGCTAAATTGCCCCAAGATTGGTCATTCTAATGTAAAATTGTTGCCAAGAGAACCATAGAGGTTTGCACAACTGGAGGCTCAAAAAATGGCTCAGTAGATAAGAGTTTGACCACAGTAGCATAAGGGCCTGGGTTTGAAGCCTAAGACCCACATAACATCCAAAGATATTGTCCCCCTCAGCAACAACACACAAAGGGGGAAGAAAAAAAAAGAAAAACTGTCTACTTCTGGTGCAGTTCATAACCCCCTAACCTATGAACAGATCCAATATGTGCACTGAGGAAGGATCCCAGTGGGTAGGGGACAGAGAGGAGGGAAACGGGGACACATTGCGCATACAATGTATAT
Source organism: Zapus hudsonius (assembly GCA_004024765.1). Taxonomy (NCBI): domain Eukaryota; kingdom Metazoa; phylum Chordata; class Mammalia; order Rodentia; family Dipodidae; genus Zapus; species Zapus hudsonius. Next base: position 21,823 of record PVHP010020565.1, on the reverse strand, counting down.
TTGTATTCATAATAAAGATATTGATTTTTTAAAAGAGAATAAATAAATAAAGCACAATGAGTCGTATTGATGATGCATATTGCAATAATCCCAGTCCAGAAAGGGAGCAGAGATCACTGGTCAGTCAATTTGAATGAAAGTGGCAGTTTCATGCTCAGTGAGAGACTAAATCTCAGATAAACAAAGATCACAATAGAGGAAGGCAATTGATGTGTTCCTCTGATCTCTGCATATGTGTGCACACAAGCATCTTCACAAGCTAGAGCAGACACCATGCATATATAACACCACACCACACATACTATACCCATATGTGAAAAAATACAAAACTTATGTTCATACAAAACCTATAAAAATGGCAGAATTGATTTTCCTTACAACTTCAATTCTTTCCGTCTACCCTTGGCTATATTTAGGAAGTTTAAAAATGAAAGGTATAAAATGAAATGCTGTGAGGAAGAAATTGTAGACAGCAGGAATAAAGAATAAATTTTCTCATATGCAATAGCTATGGGCAAATGAATTCTCTTCAATTCAAGGAGCAAGGCTACACCAAGGCCTCTAAAGAAAGAACATGAACATATTTAGAACCGATTGGATTCTGTCCTTTGGGAACCTCTATAAACTGAGAAGCTATTCAGATAAAGAGGTTAAAGATCACAGTTGAAGAAAGATAATTGGAGGAATGTTTCATATCCACTTACCTGGACTCCCCTCCTCAAGCCACCAGGGTAATTATTATGTCAATTTTGGATAGAATGAAGATTCCATGGTCTACAAAGTTAACTTAAGATGTAGGGGGTATGTGTTATGTGATGTAAAAGTATTAGAGAGACAGAAAAGGTGCTGACAGTACCATTTCTTTTGTATTTATTCAATAAAAAATAAGAGGAGAGAAAGCATATTATCATGGAGAGTGAGAGGTGGAAATAAAAAAAAAATCATTTCTATAAGTTAAGGAGTGCAGTAAAAGTTAGCATGAATGATGAATGCTGGTTTCTTCACCTTCAGGTGTGTGCAATGCACCAATAGCACAGGAGTCACTGCTTCAGAGTAACAGTAGGAGAGGACCTGCCTTCTCTCCATATGGGAGGCTCATTCTGAAGGCAAGAAGTGAAGCAGGGAGTTTTGAAGGGGAACAGTGAAGTGTGGGGAGAAATGAAAGAAAGCCTTCAGTTAGTTGAGCAAAAGAACTAAGGGCTGATCCAAGGATAAGGTATGAAGACCAGTCAGTTTAAAAAAGCCAAAATTTCCATATAGGATATGGACTTTTGGATGCAGAATGCATTCTAGCATAGAATTTTATCAATTTCAGAAAAAAAATCAATTGGTTAGTATATTGCTCATCAAGATAGTCACCATTGACTGGTCAATCTTTAAAATAGAAATGAGAAAGGATGCTTATCATTAGAAAATAGTTTAGTTTCCAATTCTTTCTTGTAACGGTCTAACAGTAAGTTAGATATAATGAATATTTTTTGTCCTGGCTTATATCTTTCCCATAATAGGAAGTAGAAAGTATTCAGGAAGATGAAATATATTATGTCATTCTACCCTACTGCCAATAAAGCTTCTCATACAATTAAAGGTGACTATGGAGTTTACACAGATAAAGTGGATTTTCACAATCTAACTGAAAGGAAATGGTTAACATTTTCACGAGATTAATGTTCAGTGGAGAATGAAAGGTCATGACTACAAAACAAATTATTCTAGAAATCCAGAATATTTTTATAGACATAGTGATGATAAGCATAACTTAAGGGCAAATAAGTGGTAGAAATTGTACATACTGAAATGACAGTATATTGCTTTAGGTACAGATGATCAAAACCTAGCAAATATTGATGAGCAGTAGGGTTTTATGATAAAATGTCCCATAATCTAATTTGGGCTCTCACCTTGAAATGTGACTTGTGAAAGCTTTTCACTTCTATTTTCATGACCTCATCCAATCTAAAAAATAAACATAATGAGCTTAGTTGCATAGCTCTTGAATGTGATGCTAGAGGACATAGTAAATAAATGACTGTTCAGCTTTTTCCACAACTCAAAAATCTAATGTAATGAGAGTAGAATAAACAACCATGAATAGAAAGCTTGTCAATATTTTACAGATACCTGATTCTAATATTTGCACTAAACATGTTGCATTGCAAAAGTCTGCATATGTATATGTTTATAACTATGTGCTAAATTAATTTTTTCTGTTTGTCAAAAAATTAATGAGGGTATCCACCTATCACCTCATTATCAACACCTCATTATTATGTTTTAAAACCTGCTATTATTGAGTAAGGATTAAGGCAATACTGAGAGCATCAAGACAGGCAACTTTATTATTTTTCTAATTGAATACACAAATATTATATATATGTTTATTCATATATACACACAATGGCTTGGATTTATTTGAGGCCTGATAGTCATGATTATGCATTTTGGCACACAACTCCAAGGAACAGATAGATATTAGGGACTTGTTCTTGAAACAACATAAATTAATATTTTATAAGTATATCTAATATTTTTTTAAATTTTAAAATCAAAAGTTTTTTGTTAATTTTTTGACTTCCCCCCAAAACACAATTCTTTTACTGCTACTCCATTTTTTTCTCTGTCCCCTTTAACTTTTGTAAAGTTTTTTCTCAATAGCTAAAGTTATGTTTATTTTTTACTCATTTCAACAATTAATGTTTTGAATTGTTTTGGGCCACAAAGGAGACCTTGTCACATTTGTAAGTACAAATAAGGTGAAAATAAAGCTATAATGATATTAAGTTTACAGAACCAAAAGACTAGTTATAGATAAGATGTACAAAACCCATCTTTATTTTTTCAAGATAAATTAGCTGCTTATAAAACATGAAATTATAAATATTTATATATAATATATAATTATAATATAATTAATTATAATTATATATATATATATATATATATATATATATATATATATATATATATATATATATATATATATATATATATATATATATATATTACACAAAAGGTATCCAGTGATTTGTATGTCAGTGCAATAAACCGTTTTAGTCAAGAAAAAGTCACAACTTGGCATTCTTTGAGTTCTTATAGTCAGTCACAGATGTTCCTGTACAAATCATTTTCAGTAATGCCAGAGTAAAGATAGAAGTTGTGTATCCCAATGCCTCTGCCATAGTTACCCAATCATTTAGCAATTAATTACAATCATATAATATGTCACTCATCTGAAACAGGACAAATGAATATATTAGGCCATCTACAGCTTTACTGACATACCAAAAACAGGAGTCTTTGGGCTTACCTTGAAAAAATGAGAATGCTAAATGAAAATGTTGATCATGAAAGAAGAAAAGAAGTAACCTTAAAGAACAAGAGCTAGATCTTTGCCCACTCAGTGCAGGAAATTATCTTGGACGTTGGAAGATAAATGGAAACATGTTGAAGGAAAGATGAGACATGTTCAACTTAGCTTCCTTACTTGCCAATATGATCAAAGTTGGTGAATACACCAATATTTCTTCCATAGCAAATAATGAACATCCTGCTTAAATTCTATTCTGTGATATATCTAGGGAGATTGTCAAGGAATGCTCTCATAATGTAGAATTGATATTTTCAAACATTTATTATTTTAAATTTTTCATATATATACATATAAATATGTACAGAAAATACTCCCTACCCTCCCTTTCCTCAATCACTACCCAGTAATTGCCTTTGTTCCCATAAAGAGCTTCATTTCCTCTTTTATGTCATATACACACAATATTTTATGTTTCAAGTTAATATCTAGGATTTAAATATTGAAAAAAATCATATTTGTATTTCTTAGACTTGTTTAATTCACTTATTTTGGCTATGTCCAATTTCATCCGTTTTTCTGCAAAAGACATAACTTGGCTATTCATTCTGATAAAAATTTCATGGTATGCATATATATGAAGAGATTGAGAGAGATAAATAAATGATAGTCAGATGATGAATACATAGAGGGATAGATGGAAAGATAGATATAAATCATACTTCCTTTATCGGTTACTAAATTGTTGGATGTAGGTGTAATTGGGATAATTTCAAATTTAGTTTAAAATAACTATGATGATTAATTTTTAAAAAACCACACTTTTTAAAACTTGGTACTCTGTGATATATTTATTGCTAAGTGAAAAAGACATATGTCCTTTTTAATAAAACAGGGGTTTACAGTTTGTTGATGGTTATATTAATTATTCTATGATTCCTGTTTATTTTTTTAAAATGCTAGAGTATTTAATATTTTTCATAGAACCATGATATACCATGCTTACTGTATTGTGCTTACTAATGAGACACCACAAAAGGTCAATAAAGACAACCTCAAATATTTTCCAAATAAGATGCAGACAAACATGTAATAAATACACAGTGATATTCTACCAATGCTCTTAATAAAGTTACTTTTGAAATTGAATTAATATATATTTGCCAAATCACTTCTTGCTATTTTTGTTACTGTAGCAATACGACTTTTGGCAATTCTTTTAATTTGAAATGACTTAAAATCATTTCTAATGGCAGGCAAGATTGCTCAGGAGTTAAAGGCACTTGCTTGCAAAGATTAATAGCAATGGTTTGATTGCAGTAATAAAGTTAAGCCATATGCATCTTTAGTTTGTTTGAAGTAACAGGAGGCTCTGGTATGCCCATTCTCTCTCTCTCTCTCTCTCTCTCTCTCTCTCTCTCTCTCTCTCTCTCTCTCTCTCTCTCTCTCTCTCTCTTTCTCTTTCTCTCTCGGATAATTTTAAAGAAAATCATTTCTACAGTATGATAAATACAATTGTTTTCCTTGTATATTTCAGGCACAATTACCCATAGTTATGGTCAGTGGTGATTAGTAGGCACACAGTAACTTTTAGCAATATACTCCAATAGCTGCTGTAGAACCAGCATCACTTTCCTGAGTGGACATAAAGCCACTGAGATGCATCAAGAGAAAGAATGTATGGGGTGGAACACGGACAGTAGTACCCAATCTGCACAGAGGAGACAGCACAATAGCTTTCAGATGTGCATTGTAATTATTTTCATAGTTCAGTAAGTAAATTAACATTTAGATATCACAATAGACTGTATTGCAAACCTGCACTAATTAGATCACCACCACCCAAAATTGATCTCTTCTTGTTTAACAAACATACTTACACACTTAAAGAAAAATAGTGGTAATATAATTGATAACAAAAGCCACACTGAACAATTTTTATTCTAATGAGAAATTCTGTAATAGTTTTCAATGGATTTCATTTGTAACAATCTATATTGGCTTTTTGAAATCAAAACAAAGGCTAAAAACTTCCATTAATAAAAAAAAAAGTTTGAGAGAAAAATTCAATTACTTTCTAAGAAATGGATGGATATTTTACCCAATGGTATCACTGAAATGTCTTCCCAGAGACATTAAGTGGTTATGAAAATGCTACATTTTTAGTTTAGATGATTCAACTAATTAAATGCTGTGTATTATGTTTGCAAAAGTACAGTCTTAGCACACTGAAAATCTGATGATCTGACAGTTTTCTTCATCTGCAGTTTCTTTTCAATATACCAGAAATTGTATTGCAGAGTAAATTGTTCAGCTATTTTTTTGCCATTTGAAACAATCCAGAATTGAAATGTTAAAATGCATACTAATTAAAGATCTTGGATTGATTAAAGTGGTTAATTCCTGGCTTATTGCTATTGCTATTATTGTAAAGTGTTTCCACAAATATAGAATGAAAGAAAATAATATAAAAAACTAACCTAAAATTAAAATGAAGAATAAAGAACAGAAAAAAATATAAATAGCAAAATCATCAAAATAACATTGACCACAGACAACAATGTTGGACACATTTGACATCATAAGTACAAAGAGAATGGCCAGAGGCAACAAAGGTGCACACATTTGAAATTAAGGGTGCACAGAGAGAGATGCACAAACACTTACTATAGCTTTCTGGGGATGATAGCTTATGCAAGAACACTCCCTTGGAGATTTCTTGACAATTCCATCTAAAGTATCCACCTCTAAGAAGTAAAAAGAGCTGTTATCTACTCAAGCCTTTGAACAACAAGCAGTATCACTGAAAAAGAGAAAAAGATAAACAACCTCTGAAAGTATGCCTTCCTCACAATGATGGACTAAAAATCTAATGAAATTCTGAGTGCAAAGAAAACGTCTCTCATATTTTTCTGTCAGTTATTTTTATTACGAATATAGGTAACTAATATAGTTAATATATATTTAATAGTTAAATGGCAACTTATATGTTAATGAATGAAATTATGGAATGCACTAGTTTAGATGATTGAAAAACGTAAATCTATGAATATTAATCTTAGAATTTCACTTATTTTTTTCATAGGAAAATTTGAGCTGTTTTTATTTTCAAGTTATTTCTTGAACTGTTACACTATCTGAATGCTCCTATCATGCTTTCAAGAGTCACAAATATATCACTTTGATATATAAGATATTCAAGAGTAAGCTCCTTTGCTTTTCAGCTTATTCAAATATTAGCAGCAACGATATACTGAGACATAGACTTTCAATTGATTTAGATCCATTTTTCTATGATATGTAGAAACCACAGTGGTTTCATTACACTCTGAAATTTACATGATCATTTTTTTATAAATGTGATGAAGTGATTCATTATTTTACATGATCTGTCCTATCTTTTTTAATTGGTATCTTTATTGTCCAAAATTAGATACATTATATTAGCAAACATTATGTTGGCAACCCCATTTCCCTCCTCCCTATCCCCAATCCACTGGGTATCCTCCTTGGTGGGCATACTGGATGGTTCCATGATGTAGGAGGCTATGGATAGCACAAGAGGCAGCCAGGTTCCCCCCACAGGCACACACACTTGTGTATTATTGCTGAGGGTGGGTGATGTCTCTAGATATTCTCCTCCACCATGGCTCAATCTGTTACTGGGATGTCAGCCATCATCCTGTGGCTTGTTAGAGTTAGAATGACCATGGCTCTCTCACTTCCTTCTGAAAAATACAAACAGAATCTCCATTGGAGAATGAGATCAGTATAGGTTAAATGAGTCTCATATTTCTAATTTGGAGAAATTATTTTGGGATTAGCCTCTCTGTAGTTCTCTAGTAATGGGTTTTTCTCCTTGGGGGCCCAAGTTTTTGGTTCCCATAGGATTTTGACCTGAGTCTCAATTCCAGTTAAGGCTTCCTTGACAGGGAGTGGATTTCTTGGCCAATTTGAAAGCTGTTGACTCCCCCCACTCCCACACCTACCAGGTTTTGGTTCCTCTATTGCACAAGTAATTGCTTCTTGTCTCGTTGATCTCTCCCAGAAGGCAGTTTGTTCAGCCTTCTCATGGCAACAGTCTGCATTTTATATCAGAGGTCTCTGCTTTCTCCAAATATTATTGACCAATTTCCTCTGGCTGCTTATGTAGCACCTTCCAGCACTGCATATGCTAGCATCTGGGGGTTGGTTACCATTTTGGATCTTGTTGGGTTTCTCATTGTTGTGCGATGACTTTCTGTGATTTCTTTAGTAATAGGATCTTAACTTTGGCCTGGGGTGGATATTCAAGAACTTTGACAGAATCCTGTCTTGTTTTAGGGACCCTGTGGGTATCCTTGATCAACAGCTCAGTGTGGGAAGGATCCAATGACTGGGACAGGGAGTTCCAGGTTTGATCAATATTTCATGGGGTTAGCCTTCCTCCTATTGCATTCATGGCCACTCTTACTAGGGTGGACCCACTTCTTCAAGAATTTACGGTATGAAGTAAGGATTTTATGGTTATGATTCATTATCGGTTTAGCTTGCTGTATAAATCACCTGACCCTCCCCTTCCTGCCCCATTCCTGTCTTTTATTTAAACATTTAACTGAGGTTTGCACATGGTTACAAGAAAATTTTGGGTTCACCTTAGTGCTTTAACTCAGGATATATCTAATTCTTCAAATGTTGGGGCACGTACATGTATGTCTGCTGGGATAATGGATAGGATGTTAAAATCTCAGCACACATGGATGTAAATTATTGAATACTATGATAAGACATTCCCAATTACTTTTGAACATGGGAAGAGAAGAGATGTAAACTTTATGCCCAAGTGACATTTAATACCATTTCTAACTGTTATTGTGTGAATAAATTATTTTCAGTGATCCTCATTTACTCTATCCCTCCTAGGTGTGGTCATCCTGTAAATAGAGATAGGTAGAACAGAGACTAACAAATTTCATTATTTTCTCTTTGTCTACATGATCTTGAAAACGGTAGAAGAGAAGTTGTGTTTTTAAACAAAATATTTTAATTGCTTTGGTTTTACCTCAATTATAAAATAAATATTCCAATGAAAACAGGATCACTTTTGCAATCCCTAGGGATACTGACAGTTTATAACTAAGGATGTATTAGTTCACACACTTTCATGCAAGTATTATTTTAGTACTTTTTCCGCATGATCCATAAGATTTTGTTGAAGGAATAAAATGTTGATACGATAAAAGGACATTTATATTTAACAATTTCATCTTTTGCTAGTTTGGTATTTGAAAATTTTCATTTTTAACTTAAATCCCAAGGATCAGAATATGTCTTTTTAACATCAGTTATTGACAATGGAAATATGAATTTCAGTTCCTGTTTTTACCAAACCTACCTAAGTTCTATATTTTGACACTTCGTTTATTTTTATAAATTTCTTAAATCCTAAAATTAGACGCATATAATGTAACTAATGATCACAGTTATATAATGAATTGGGGAAAATAGATACCAAGAAAATGGAGATTTATATCTTTTAATAAGACTATAGCCATACAAACAATAGAGTGAACCAGGCACATGTATGAGGAGACATTTACAATCACTTAAAAATATTAATATTATACGTTAACATTTGATGTTATTTCCTTCTTTAAAAATAAGGATTACTGATTACAGATTGATTAGTCAACATGGAAGTTATAATAATTTGGAAAAATTCTAATGAAATTTTTGAATTAAAACAAAAATAGTATACAGATTTAATTATATTTGATTTCTTCACTTTATATAAAATCAGGCATATTTTCTATTTTAATTGCTATATTCCTCAATACAGAGGAAAGAGTCAATCATAGCTTCATTTTGGAAGTGCTACTTGTGCAGAATAGCAGCTTCAAAGGCTTAAACATTCTTTCATCTAAACTGTTCAAAATGCACTGGAATCAATCACTCTCCTTGGATGATGAAAGCATCAAAACATAGCTACTTGATGGCATGCGTTTAACTTGTACTCTGGCTTTTATCTTATTAAATCTTTGTTAGGTCTTATATCACTGGCTCTGTTTATTATTTTAGGCAAATAATACAAGCCTCAACTCAAAGTTTCAAATAAAATGCTCTATTAATCAATTCTTTATATGCATTTTGAAGGTACGTTTATTTCCAAACTTTTTATTTGAAACCAGTATAGTGGAAAGAAAGGAGCTAAGTTTCTTTCAACTATAGTGAATGGCATGTTCCTCAATTTCACATTTTTTATAAATACATTTTTGCTCTTAACCTGGTCTCTCCTAAATATTCCATCTACATCACAACCTTTGGAGAATCTTCAATATCAAAACAATACGTAAAAAGCGAAAAATATCCCAGCAAATAAAACTACAACTCAGGCTTAGGTGAAGAAATGGAGGAAAATCTCCTTATATACCACCCACCCAGGGGGAATTTGCAGATGTCATTACCTGTCCCAATGAGGAAAGCAGAGGAATACTGTGGCAGGTTACAGAAGTTGGGAGAAAGGAACTTTGCACCATACATCTAACTGGGGCCCTCAGAGTCATTGCAGTACATCCATGAATTAAATATCTCCCCCAAATCCTCCCAGATGGTTTTCTCACAGTTCTGTACTCAGAAATAGTTTACTTCGAGAGTATGTTAATAAGCATATTGCAAACTCTTTAGTGCTAAAGTAATGAGTACTTAGTGGAACCTTTATTCTAGAAATGTTACTATCCCTGTACCCACCACTATGTGAGGCTCCAGTGGTAGCCAGAAAATTGAGGAAGATTAACTAGAGTTATACTGACTTGAACCATTTGCTGATTTGCTAATGACCTTGACATAACTTTCAAATGTAGTTAAGGATTTATGATAAGACACTTTGTAAAACAATGCTCACATGAAATCATCTAAATTCAGTGAATTCTGTAGCAACTGAAGCCTCAAGTTTGAAGAGTGTTAATATTGCATGTAGATGTGACACTAAGCATAGGTTACTTTTTGAAGGGAGCTACTTCTGATTATCTTTATTATTTAATCGTCTCTTCTCATCACCATCAGTTAGCTTTTAACCTGGAGTAGATGAGTAGTTGCATTTAGCAGAACAAAAGATGGGAAAACTCAGACAATTTTATTGGGTTTCATGTATTCCAGTGTTATGCATATGTTGAGTTCAGATTACCAACACAATTAGAAAGTTCCATGTATGCTTGAATACTGGTCCCTTTAAGAAGAACTTGCATATGTTTGTTTCATTGTGATTATTTCAAATAATGTTTGCATATGTATGTCTATGCCAGCTTCAGGCATGGGTGTATGCCTGTTTGTATATATGTGGGCACAGGCACGTATGTGGTTAAGCACTCATGTGTACGCACATGTATGTGGAGGCCAGAAATTGATGTTCATCATTTTCCTCTATTGCTTCACCACTTTATTTTATGAGACAGTCTTAGAACTCAATAATTCAGCAAGACAGACTGTGTGGAGTCCAAGAAACCCTACTTGGATTAACAGCACTATGGTTAGAGACATGTGCTCCCCTCCCCGTATGCTTGGAATTGTAGTTGGATTATGGAGATCCAAATTCAGATGCTCAGGTTTGCGGAGCAAGTACAGGAAGCTATTACTCACTGAGTCATCTCAGAGACCCTCAAATGATAATAGTACACCAACCTCATGATAGGAAAATAAATTTGGTAATTATTTAGACCTGAAATGATACCACATAAATAGTACTAATCAGAACCTATGCTCGTTGTTAATGTAGAATGTAGAATGGTACCACCATTATATAGTAGAATTTACATTCCTCAAAAATTTAAAAATAGTGACATGATTCAATAATCCCAAAATCTTCACAACATAGCATCATGCCCATGTCCACCAAAGTGGTTGGTTGTATCTCCCAAGTACAGTTTATTAAAATGCAGACAAAATTAATTATTAGCTCATAATGTAAGGACTGCCAGCATTAGCAACCCAAACCCAAGAGAAGAAGGAGTGATGTTCTCCTTCTAGTTCAATTATACCCATTGCCTTGAAATAACACTGGCATGTGTCTTTCCTAAAATAATCTCATATTTTGTTATGAAGACACCTTGGCCTTGCTATGGATGTTGACATGACATCCAGTAATTTGTATTCTATTCTTTCACATGGTGGTGATATTGGGAACATTGGCCAAACTTTGAGTAGCTTCCTTCTTGTTCTCTGGACTCTTGCAGGTACACATGATCACGACTCTTGTTAACAGTAAATAGCAAAAGGATAACCTACCTTCTGTGGTATTCTTGGTATATATTAGGGCAATTTGTAACTGAAATACATTTAAGTTCTCACATTCCTGAATTGATTGCCAATTATTCTTGATTATTTTGTTGCTAAATTTTTCTTAAACTTCTAATTTTCTTAAGTTGAGGCAAACTCTGAATTTCTAGGGAGCATTATAATGCTATTCATTAAAGCTATTTTATAGGATATATCTAGACTGTCTTTACTAATTAACTCAGTGCAACCCTTCATTAAGAAAAAAATACCTATAGGTTTAATCATAAAATTAAAGCTCTTGCACTTTCCCAAATATTTATGTATGTTCTTTGCAAGAACAAAGGATAAAAAGTGTAAAATTGTCCATATCATGATTAATTTCCTTTGAAAGAAGTATAATTGAATACAATATGTACTTTTTAAATATAATAACATGTACTGCATATACAATTTATTTGGCAATGACTTAAATGATAATTTTTTAAAATTTATTTATTCATTTTCAAGCAGAGAGATACAGAGAGAGAGGGAGAGATAGAGATAGAGAGAGATAGCACCAGGGCCACCACCTTGTGGGTCTGGCTTATGTGGGTACTGGGGAACTGAACTAGGAGCCTTAGGCACTGGAGGCAAGTGCCTTAACAGCTGAGCCATCTCACCAGCCCTTAAATGATAATTTGCAGTATCCATTTGTCTATGATTGTGAAGAAATTGGTTGTGGCTTTATTTTTGCACTGATTAGTTACTTGATGTGGGGTTGGATCAATAATTCTCTTAATGATTAAGAGTTTCTGTTTTTTTAATAAAACAGAGTGAAGCTAATACACTGCCCTTCCTCAGTTGGTACTATGTGTCTGTCCATCAAAAAGAATTACATGGACAATAAATATATATTAAAAATAGCAAAAGATTGTTAGTGAAAAGAATACATTATGGGCTGGAGAGATGGCTCAGCGGTTAAGGCACTTGCCTCCAGTGCCTAAGGCCCTGGGTTCAATTCCCCAGGACCCACATAAGCCAGACCCACAAGGTGGTGGCCCTGGTCTCTCTCTCTCTCTCTCTCTCTCTCTCTCTCTCTCTCTCTCTCTCTCTCTCTCTCTCTCTCTCTCTCTCTGATTAAAAATGAATAAATAAAATATTAACAAAAAAAAGTATGCGAACCACACCTGGCTCTCCCTACTTTACTTCAAAACCTCACATTGTTTATTTTATTATTAAACTTATAATCATAAAAATATGAGAAGCTAACAGCATCAAAGCATAAAAGAATGTCACAAGACAAACAATATTTGAACAAATAAAGTTTAGTTAGTAAGTGTATATAGTGAAACATTTCAAAATGATAGTGATGATCCTCCATGAAAAAGTTTTCTACTAAAGGAAGGTAATTCCGCTATTTGTTTTCTAGTCTGCTGTTTAGAATGAAGTTTTTCCTAGAATCTCAGAGGAATGTACTTGGCACTACGTCAATAAAATGTCATTTTGGGTTGGACAGATTGCTCAGTAGTTAAGGATCTTTTATGTTAATCATGATAGCCACAGTTCAATTCCCCAGTACCCACTTAAAGCCAGATGCACAAAGTGATGTGTGTGTCTGCAGCTCAGAATTCATTTGCAGTGGCAGGAGCACCTGAAAGGTAGTTTCTCTCTGTGTGTGGTTACTTCTCTCTTTGCTGATAATTTTTTTAAAAATTAATTAAAGTATATATTTTAAATATTATAGGGAGATCATGGCTACATGAATTTAAATTTGCAAGTGTATCCATGAAGCTGTGCGTCTCTTTTATATGTAATACTCTTTTAAAGACTAGAAATCGAATCTTGTTGCCTATTGTGAGAAACAAGGCACAGGCTAGGATAAAATCTGGGCAGTTATTGGAAACTTAGGAAAGTGTAGATCTACTGCATACAGCTGGCAAACTAGCCTGGATTTGTCCCTTTACCTTATTAGATTCTTCTCCGTCCATATCAGTTCACACTCCTCTGGTTAGTTCCCAATGGCAGTGTTCCTTCATGTGCTACTTGCATAAGGCTCGTTGTACACCTGCCACCTTTCCAATGTTTAAGTTTTGAAAGACAATTTTAATTTGATTAAATTTCATCACCAGCATTTGCGTTGGTCTGTTAATCTCTTATTGTGTGATATCCTGATATGACACTGCAGAAGAGGTGTCTTAATGTCTTTCTTCAAGACTTTAGGATATTCTTGATACATTTAGACAGATATATATATATGTGTGTGTGTGTGTATATATCCCAAAGATTCAGCTTGAATATGAGTATTTCTTTTTTAAAAAAAGATTTTTTATTTATTCATTTTCAAGCAGAGAGAGAGAGAGAGAGAGAGAGAGAGAGAGAGAGAGAGCACGCACACCAGGGCCACTACCTGTGGGTCTGGCTTATGTGGGTCCTGGGGAATTGAACCCAGGGCCTTAGGCACTGGAGGCAAATGCCTTAACCGCTGAGCCATCTCTCCAGCCCAGAATATGAGTATTTCTTAATCAGAGGACTCCCTAGAAAAATTACTATATTTGTTTGTCTTTTATAATCGGTTACTGTGGTTCAATTAAAGTGTGTGTTATTTTTTAATGGAGAACTTGCAGTTCCATCCTCTTTCTGATTTACATCCACTGAGGTTATTTAAATTTGTTTCATAAATACATTTTCCAATTGAGTTCAATTGTGATAGAATGGCCCATAAGAGTGTACCATGATTAATTTAATTGTTGTAGCTATATAAATAAGCTACATTATGATTTAGAATATTTTTAACAGGCAAACATGTTATAGTGTTTTAATTTAGGTTCAGTCTTTATATATAAAACAGACTTTTGTTTTTAATTGGACAAATTCTTAAAAAATGATGCCTCAGCAACAGGAAGGTGGCTCGATGGGTTCACTGTTTGTCATGAAATCTTAAGGACATGAGTTTGGATCCAAGGCACCCATATAAAAGAGCCAAATTAGTAGTGATCACCTATATCCCAACACTGAGAAGGTAGAGATACAGAAGGTACAGAATTCCTGGGGTCACCAACTAACTAATCTAACTGAGATGATGAGCCACAGGTTCAGCAAGATTCCTTGTCTCAAAGAGTAATGTTAAAAGCAATTGGAAAAATCACTTGAAATCCTCAGGCCTTCATACACACATGTACAAAAATGATGTTTCTATTAAAATCATTTGACATTATTAAGTATACTAAGACCCCATGTACAAAAATAATGTTTCTATCAAAATTAGGTAATATTATTATCTATATTAATCTTAAACAATGACAAATGTATTATTTATAGTGCTACTTCAATTTGATAACATTTCCAAATTGATTTTCAGTGTAAAGCTATAGGAAAATACTTTCACAATAATAACAAATTACCTGCAATATTATTCTTCTGTATACTTTAATTGGTTTTAAATAAAGAATGAAATAAGGTAAGGCTAGCCCCATGTTTATATCAATTTATAACAAGATATTCTGACCATTCTTTCCAAGATCTGCCTATAATATAAAATGTGTGGAACAGTATTAAAATCATTACTAAACACATGAAATTATAGCCATGGCAGAGAGCTGAATGAAGAAAATTTTTTGGTCTAGTCAACAATTTTTTTCAGCTATTTTAGCAATGAATTGAATTATTTTACGAATTATTTTACTGAAATTAATTGGCACATTTTACAATATTATTACACAAATTAGACTACTTTGTTTTTATAAACACCAATGGTATTTTTTGATATAAATTTATATGTTTATTGTTAATAAGTAGAAACACTGTATGAACAAGTCTTGTGTTGTTACTTCCATTCTTTCATCTATGACCCCAATCCACTGAAGGCCCTCCTCAGTGGCATTGCTGGAACATTCCATGGGCTAGAGATCTATGAATTGAATTGTTGAAGCAGTAGCAAGTTTTTTTTTTTTTTTCTGTGTGTGTGAGGGAGGCAACCCCCCACCATGGTTCTTTCAATTTTTCCACTCCCTCTTCTTCAAAATTCCCTGAGCCTTGGTGGGTGAGTTTTAAGTCTGCTTTACTCTTAAGAGTCTCATGATTTCTGCTTTGGACTATTTTGAGTATCCTAGGGATGTCTGTCTCCATTACTCTTCCATAACTTGTTAACTTGCTGTGGAAGCAGCACTCTTGCTCATCTCACTAAATCCTCTATGGTTTGGTTTCCCCCTTAGATGATGTGTTAGGGCTGTTTCATCTCCTTCCTGGGTTTCCCTCATCATGTCAGTTCCTGTTGTTGGAATTAGGTTTTCATGGTTCTCACTGTCTTGTGAAAAATACAAACAGAATTTGCAATGGGGGGTGAGGTCAGAATAGGTTAAATGGGAAAACATTACTAATTTGTCGAGATTTTATAGATGGTAACCTCTCTGTAGGCCCATGCTGATTGGGGGCTTCCCCATGGAGTCTGGGTTCTTGGTCTCCATAAAAATTTGTCTTGAATCCCAGTTCCAGCTAAGGGTTCCTTACCATTGAGTGGATCTCTTAGCCAATTAGAGAGCTGTTGAATATAGCTAGGTTAAATGCTTCTATTGCACAGCTGAGCACTTCTTGACTTGCTGGTCTCTCCCTTATTTCAGTGTCCTCTGCATTCTGAGACCACCAGACACTGTGTACAGCAGTGCCCCCGGTTTTCCCCAAATATCATTGGCCAAGTTCCCCTGGCAGCTAGTGTAGCACCTTAGAGCACCTCACAGGCTATCTGGGAGCTGGCTTCCTTTCTGGATCCAGTGAGGTTCTTGCTGTTGTGTGACAACAGCCGGTGGCGTTTCACCCAATAGCATCCTGTCTTTTTGCCTGGGGAAGGTAATGAAGAGCTTTGACAAAAGTATGTCTTGTTTAAGGGATCTTGTAGGTGTCTCTGATCAACAGCTCAGTGTGGGAAGTAACCAATTTCTGGGACAGGGAGTTATATTCCAGTCCCACTTGTATAAGGGTTAAGCTTCCTCCCACCCTCTTCA
This sequence comes from Zapus hudsonius, assembly GCA_004024765.1. NCBI lineage: Eukaryota > Metazoa > Chordata > Mammalia > Rodentia > Dipodidae > Zapus > Zapus hudsonius. Next base: position 5,290 of record PVHP010020565.1, on the reverse strand, counting down.
GGGCCCTTCTTAACAGGCAATGCAGCCATGTACCCAAGAGCTTATTGTCCCAAAGTAAAGATTCTATGTTATTGATTCATTATGGTTTTAGTTTTCTGTTTATCTCGGCCTACCCTCCCATTCCCCTCCATCAATCCCTCAGATAACTTATCTATCTCAAGATTTGCATGTCAGGAATATCTTTGAAAACAGAAAAAAAGCAATATTGCCAGGCTGGAGAAATATATCATTGATTAACACATTTGTCTGCAAAGCTAAAGGACCAGAGTTCAATTCCACAGAGCCCTTTTCTCTTGCACTATTCAAATGCTATCATTTTTTTAAATTCAACTTCAAGCCTGGTGTACCTCTCAGTTATTGACTCATTTGCACTTTTATGAAAGACATCTGTTTATTTTGACTTTGTATGAAATAAATGCTATCATTTATGGTTAAAGAAATGAATCAACTGGCATGTATTTGATGAGAGTTTCAGCAATACAGTGATCTTCACAGGTTCCTCTCGTTTGTGATTGTTTTACTGACACTATCTAATAGGTGCCCAAATACTCCCCTCCTTTTTTGTTTTCTCAGACCACAATGGGGTGGATTCCACGGCCGTATCAGACCACTACATGCCTGGAGTGAAAGCGGCTTATCATGATTGAAGTATTTGATAGATAAATACTGTGTTTCAATAAACAGTCTGTGGTTGCCTGCCATAGTTTCATAAATAATTTATCAACTCTAAACTGAGTAACTTAACCTGAGCCTTCTCCATTAGCAGGAGAAAATAAATTTCTTATTTAGCTGACACCCCTCACTTTTCCCTCCACACAATGTTTGTGATTCTTTACCCCAGCCATTGGCAGAGATATGACTTCAGCTCCATGAGATATCTGTCTCATTTTAGCAAAATGTTTCATTTTAGCAATGGATTTTTTATCTCCTTTTCCTCATCATAAATAATAAAGAATCTTGCATCAATGTATTCAGAGGCAATCCAATATGGTAGAAGTCGCCTAAGTGTCAATTATGAATTATTAAAAGTTGAATATGAAAAGAGGCTGACTGTGATGGCGAAATTTTGTTGTCAATTTGACCTTTTTTAGTAATCTTGGGTGGTTCTCAGAAGTTGTTCACAGGGAAGCAGCCCGCTTAGTAGGGGCTATATGTAAGGAAGCTCAGGGGAGCTAGAAACAAACATCCCTTCCTCGGAGGGCAGTGCAGGAAGGAAATTCCATGGACTCAGGAAGCCAACAAGTCTGGGAGCGAGTTGCAAGACCCCAACCTAAGGTTATATTAAGCGGAAGGGAATCTCTCACTTCCCTTGGCTGTTTGCTTGTGTGTGTGTGTGTGTGTGTGTGTGTGTGTGTGTTTGTGTGTGTGGGGGGGTGGTAGGTCATGCTTTCTCTCTCTGTTTGGACCTGTAAAAGGGGTCCAGTCTCTTTTGCCATTCTGGAACTTCCCCTGGATCTGTAACTTCAATAAATCCTTTCTTCCCATAAACTCAGCCTGATTGAAGGTTAATCTCAGCAGCACGTGGTTGACTTTGACACCTACTATTTGTGAAAAGCCTACCACAAACTTCTTTGGTTTGGTTTCTTTGATTTTAAAAATAGTTGTATGCATATACTTAATTACATTTATGGGTTAGAATATTTTTACATCCAAAAATCCAACATATAGTAAAAACATAATTAGAAGCTCATATTTTTTACTGAATAAGCCTTTAGTTTTTTTTAAAGGTAAGCTTTTTAGTCAAACACCTTTTGATATATTTATGAGTTTATATTAATTATATGATAGAGTGGATTTCTTTATCATATTTTCATGTTTGCATGTTTTGGTTGTGTCTAGGCAAAGTCTGATGAAAAGAGCATACTGTAGGTCGGTAACCCTGTTTCTTCCTACAATGCCATTAGATTATGTTTGAATCCCTAGGAGACTGAGTTCACAGAGAATTTTCAGCACTGCCTGCAGGTTGTTATTGAGCTGGAACTTGCCTCTTGCCAGTGGGTGGACATCCTGCCAGCTCTTTCTTAGTATAGTTCTAGTAAAACAGGGTCATATGGAGTGTCTGAGTGTGTACATGGAAGCAGGCATTTCAGGACAATTTTAATTCCAATTCTGTTTTTTATTTCTGATCATGTAGATAGGTAAAGTTATAAACTGAAAGCTGCAGTCACCTTCCTGTTTATTGCTACTTAATGATGATTTAAACTACTTTGAATTACCAACAGTTAATGACCAAAATCTCATTGACTATGTACTTAAGACTCATAGGAGCTTATTCATCATTGCATTAATTTAAAACAATTGTCATAGATTAACTGAAATTTAGTTGGGGGTTGCTCATATCTGAATCTCAACTGAACCATATGAAATTATGAAAATGGGATAATGATTAAAATGATCATACTGTCAGTTCTTATTTATTATTTTTCTTTTCAATGTATTATAAATAGTAAACATAAGTATTTTTTCACAAACTAAACTCAAAGAGTATGCATCAAATAAAACCAAATCATTCAATTCATGCCTGCAGTTGCTAAATTTGTTTCCAAAAAACATTGATTTTTTTAAGTCTACATATATTTCTGTTCAAAAATTATCAGTTTTGGGCTAGGGAGATTGCTCAGTGGTTAAAGACCCTTGCATATAAAGCCTGATGGCCTGGGTTAGATTCCCTTATAACAATTTAAAGCCAAATGTACAAAGCAGCAGATAGAGGCCCTGAAGCACCCATTCTCTCTCTATTGATCTTGCTCTCTCTCACTTTCTTCTTACAACTAACTAGTCAGTTTTGTTACTAGACCTGAAATTATAACTAATACCACTTCTTCTTTAATCAAATGAATTTGTTATTGTTTTTCACTTAAAAGCTTATTGTAGCTAAACAGCACAGAAATGGTTCATAGGAATACATCAGCTGCATTGAGGATGGTTTTGTATGCGTGAATTCAAATGATGGGAAAATATGGCTGTGTGTATTCATATACTCTGCCTTCCCTATAATAATAATAGTGTGTATAAATATTCATAGAGTACCTTTGAAGGCATTTATGTTCTGTGCATTGAAGTTAGTGCTGCTTTCTCAAGGTTACTAAAACTATCTTAAAGGTTTTCAAATGAGTTTTGAAATATAATGCAGGGATTGACTTTTTCACCATAAACATCAAAAAGGCAATTGTGCTTGGTGGAAACGAGGAGTGGGAAATGAAAAAAAGGAATGGAATTATTGACACTTTTCATTCTCAACTGTGAACAGTTGTGTTAGGGAAGCTGAAAGCCAGTGGCCTGCAGAGCCCCTCTCTGAAACTAAAACCATTTGAAGTCAGGCAGAAGCAGCTTGTGGCAGAGGTGTGTTTCCATAGCAGGGGGCTCTGCATAGTATGCAAGGTAGGGTAAAGAACTGTGCAGACTTTATACAGACAAAAAGTTCTTAGGGAACTTTCGGTATGATTTCATAGTCTAATTTCCTGTATTATGCTGCTTTAAAATGAGTAAAGTGTGGCTAGTGATATGGCTTAGCAGTTAAAGGCTCTTGCCTGCAAAGCTTGCTAGCTAGCTTTAATTCCCCAGATCCCATGCAAATCCAGATGCAAAGGTGCTGTGTGCATCTGTAATATATTTGCAGTGGCTCTCTCACACAGGCTCACACACCCCACACACAAATTAAAATTAATTTAATATATTATTTTTTTAAAAAATGATATGAACCATGGTGGGGGAGACTATCCAGAGGCATGGCACCCTTCAGTAACAACACACTTGGGCCAGGAAGACCAGGCTGAGTACTAGGCTATCCATGTTCCCCTGCCACAAGGACTGAACCAGATGACCCACAGAGGAGGATATCCAGCTGATTGTGGATGGGGAGGTGGGGCATTGGGGAATTGGGGATAACAACTCATTATTTGCCCACTAAATAATGTAACTCATTATGGACAATAAATATATATTTTAAAAAATGATATGGTAGTCAGGTATGTTTAGGAGTAGAATTGCATATACATTTCAGGTTAGAACTGAAATAAATTTTGCTGACAGAGTACCGTGTACTTACTTTACAAAGAAGGACATGTGTTTCCAGACTCAAAAAATAAATGGTGTCTGATCAAATAGTAAAATCACCAGAGATCTGGAATTTGCATGCAAATTTCCATCCTTCAGTAACATACATATGAAATCTTGGTTAGTCAGAACCTGCTTTGTAGCATAATATCATCAGAGTCGCCTATTTGTTTGTTAGAAAAATCTAGAATCTTGACTCCTTCAACACATCTGTAGATGGCTCTGCTTTGTAGCATAATCCCTCATAACGTGTGACACTAAGTAGTTAATGAGAAAGTTTGTGTGTAATGAGTGTTTATGAAATATAAAGATAGGAGGCTACAGATTATGAACAATGGGAAAATCCTTAGACCATTCATTCATTATAGCTCTTCTATCATTATCATGAGGAGAAGCAATTTGTTTCATATTAAAAGATTCTCTGAGAAACCTTTTGCAAACATTTATGTTTTCATATTCTAATATCCCTCACTAAGCTATAATTAATTTAGGAACAAATTTGAATATCTCTATAAGTAAACATAAGTTTAACTTTTTGGAAATAGCTGAGTCATGCAACTCTATGGAAAAATCTGTTTCTGAGCTCCATTAACATTAATATGAATCATTTAAATGATTAGTTTTATAAGATAAATAAAAAGGTTCATTTTACTTGTTTTTACATTATTTATTAATATGTTTATTTGTTTATTTTATTTTATTTTTTATGGCACCAGGGAATAAAGCTAGAGCCTCACACATGATAGAATAACATTCTGCTACTGCTCTACATTAAGGTTTTTGTTTGTTTTCAGACAGGATCTCACAATGTTCCTCAGGTGGGCGTCCTTTGCTCTCATAGCTGGGGTTGCATGATGTGCTAGCTCACTGTATTTTTTTTTATTTTGGAGGGGGAGATAATGGGAGTTTGAGGCAGTGTCCTGCTCCAGCCCAGGCTGACTTGGAATTCACTATGTAGTCTCAGGGTGGCCTGGAACTCATGGTGCTCCTCCTACCTCCAACACCCAAGCGCTGGAATTAAAAGTGTGCACCACTATGACTGCCATCTCATTGTATTTTTAAATGTTATACTCCTTGAAACACTTATACACTCAAATTGTTATGTTTATAAATAGGAAATTAATATGTAAAACCATTTTATTGACATTTAACAAGTATTAATTGGATATATACAATATGTTATATATTATATGCTCCATTGTTACACATTAATTGAGATTATTTTATTATATAA
>PVHP010020564.1:0-30477 GCA_004024765.1 Zapus hudsonius | reverse complement strand
CCTTCCCTTCCCTTCCCTTTCCTTTTTATGGGACTTCCCCTGGATCTGTAGCTTGAATAAATCATTTCCTCCCATAAACTGTGCCTAGTTTGAAGATTCATCCCAGTGGTGTGTGCCTGACTATGACAGAATTTGGTTCCAGGAGTGGGGTGACTTGCTGAGATGAATCTGACCATGTGGATTTTGATCTTCTGGAACTTGTGTGCTGGAGGAATGGATATAGACTTGTTACTTGCAACTGAAGATGCCTTCCAGAGCTGTAAGGCAAATTTTATAGACTATTCTATCCTTCTGTCTCAGATCCATGACTGCTGGACTCACATGAAAGTCCCACCAAGCCTGACTCCTCAGCACATGTATTTATATTGTACAATGTCATAGTATCAATGTTATTCTTTATAAATTAAGACCCCTATGAGTTGGGAACCCTCCTTGGAATTTGCTCAGTGCAGAGATAATTGCATTTGGAGGCTTGGCTTGTAAACTTTCTATGGGGAAGGAGAGACTGCAGAAAACCTTAATAGAAGTGTGTGCCTGGGTCAAGGGGTGGATGCGTCCTACTGCCCATGCCCAGAGAGTTTGACCAAGGTTAAATTTAAGTAATGGACTGTGTGCTTGGCTACGGATATGGGACTGAGAATTTAAGATTTAAAGTTAGAATAACCTCAAAGCAAGTTTAACAAAACAATGGAGAGATACCTGAGGTGTTTCCACCCAGGAAGGACAGAATTATGGACTGTGCAAACTCTTTGGAAAGGAGATCGCTGGAAGAAAGGAATCTGCTCTTCAAAGTCATGTCTATTTTGTCCCTGAATTAACAACATGGCTGTGCCCTGAATACCTTGTATTGCTTTTGGAAGCATGAGGAATGCATGCATGGTCATGAAGTGCACACGGTTCCAGGAGCTGCTGCTGAGATGTGGTAATTGGAACAGGGCATGAAGTCCCTGATTGGCAAGTGAAGCCATTGGAAGATGGACCGTGGTTTGCAATGGAGACCTGAAGATGTTTTGGACATACCAGGACTTTGCAAGGGCTACCATGGAGCGCTTTGGCTTGGGATGGAAGTTTCCCCAGGTCCACAGCCAAGCTGGAGGGACAGAATCAGAAAATCTGGAGACTGTCGGTCACTGGTTGTGCTATGGGACTTGAACTGCACATGTGGATGTTTGTCTAATGCTGAGTTTGCATTGGTCCAGTCTCTACTTGTTCTGCCTCATAACAGTTGGAAATGTTTACTCTGTGCCATTATATGTAACTTGTTTTCATTTACAGAACTTTAAGTTGTGGTCTTGCCTTATGTTGGGGGAGGATTATGCATTTCCTATTGTATCTTGTTACTATTTTCATTTGGAAATTAGGTATGATTTAAGGATATATGTTTTGATGTTAAGTTCACAAGGGGTGGACTGTGATGGTTAAGTTTTGATGTCAACTTGACCTTTCATGTAATCTTGGGTAGGTCTCTGAGGATGTTTACAGGAAGGTAGCCTCTCAGTAAGGGGCAGGATGTAAGGAGGCTCAAAGGAGGTAGAAGTAAACATCCTTTCCTGTGTGGGCAATGCAGGAAGGAAATTCCAGAGGCTCAGGAGGCCATTAAGTCTGGGACAGAATTGCAAGGCCCCACCCTAGGGCTATATAAAGGGGAAGAAATTCTTTCCTTGGCTCTCCTGCCTGTTTGCTGTTTTGTGTGTGGTGTGGGTGATGGGTTTTTCTCTCTGCTCAGACCTGTGAAAGAGGTCCAGCCTCTTTGACTTTTATGGGACTTCCCTTAGATCTGTAGCTTGAATAAATCATTTCCTCCCATAAACTGTGCCTGGTTTGAAGATTCATCCCAGTGGCATGTGGCTGACTCTGACACTTTCCTTTCCTTTCCCTTGTCCTTCCCCTTTTGCTTTCCCCTTTCCCCTTCCTTCCTGCCTTCCTTCCTTCCTTCCATCCTTCCTTCCTTCCTTCTTCTGTCCCTCTTTTCTCCTTCCTTCCCCCTTCTTAATTGCTTCTCTCTCTCTTTCTTTTTTTCTTTTTCTTTGTTTCTTTCTGGGATTAAAGGTCCATGTGTACATGAATATGGTCAATTTAGAAAATTTGTGCAGTCTTTGAAATACAAATGTAAAAGGTCATATTTTCAATATGTTTTTCTAGGTAAGCAATATATATTCAAAAACACAAAACATTATGTGAATAGTGCTTTTAGTTAGAGACTGTGATAGTTTGAATAGATGTCCCCCAATAGAATTTATTATAATTGTAAATCGTCTGTAGCCTTCTGGCTGGAAGAGGTGTCACTTTGGCCTGGCCTCCTGGGGTCTGGCCCTTTCTAAATTGGATACAAAATACTAGGGATACATATGCAAAACAGCAGCCGGAACCCATGTCTGGCAATCCTGTTTTGTGAGTCACAGTGTTACAGTTGCTAGCTGGCTCTGGAGGTGCTGGGCTCTGTCTGCTTGGATCTGTGAAAGGGGGGCCAGCCTTTCCTTAACTTCCCCTGGATCTGTTAGTTAAAATAAATACTTTTCTCCCCAAAATTGTGCCAAAATGGTTTGGAGATTCATCCCAGCAGCATGTGGCTGACTCCGACAGAGCCCTTCTATGTCTATTTTACAAATCTAAAGTAGAAATTCTTAACAATTATGTTTCAGAAACATTTTAAAATAACATTAGTTGTCTTGGGGGAAAAACCACATTCTACTTATCAAAATGGATTTTTGTATTCAAAAGTCTTTGATTATAGTTAATTCTGTATCAACACTGCACACCCAGGTAATTAAATAAATCCTACATTATAACACTAATATAAAATTAGCTTTGAAAGTGAAAAAATGTATTTGTTAAGATCCAAAACAGATATATTTGTTAAAAATCTAAAGTACTTAAAAATCCACATTTACTCAGATAAGCTGAAGACAATAACTCAGTTTAAAAGGTTGTCTGGATTCAGATCAATTTCTTGTTATTGAAGAGCTTGCAATCAGTAATTTAATATTGACTCAAAGAGTCACTGCCATGTAATAACAATGATTTTTTTTATGTCTGTGACCCAAAAATAAGAGACAGGCATTGTTAAATGATGAACGATTGAATGAGCAGTGATGCTCAAACACTAGCCTTTCACAGTCTTTCTTGAGTATTAGTAACAAGAAATCCAGAATCTTGGTCAAGGCCGTCAGTTTTCATTTTGCTTTAGTGGGTGGCATTTTAATCCAATATCCAGCAATCCCCTGATAACAAGCACTCAGAAATATTATTATAAAAGTATATTAAAAGTCAGTATTTTAAAAGAATGTATTTCACTCAAAGATAATACAAACATTAAAGAAATCTGTCATGTTTATCTGAGACCATAACTTTGACATACTATATAAATTTTAAATTAAAAAAAAACATGCAAATTATATTTTATCATGGCCATAATATGGTTTGGGGAGGTGGGAAGGAAAACAACACTGAGTTGTGAGAAGGTATATAAATATTTTAAGCTCATAAAAGATTTGTAAAATATTCAATTGCATAGCCCAAATTAAATGCACCTTTTAGCCACCTTGATAAAATTCAAATAGGCAAACAACAACAAAAATGACAAGAAGGTAGAAAGAAAGCTAGTCAAGAAAATGTAGAGGGGCAATAGGAGTGTTTGGAGAAGGGTAGGTTAATATTATTAAATATATTGCATAAATTTATGAAAAGTCATAATAAAAATCATGTATAATTATTATATTGCTAAGAAAAACAAAAATAATGAGCGACTGTGCTTCATAGTCTAGTGATGTATTACAAACGCATGTGTGAGTGGAGAGGTCTTCTTGTCAGGTTTTCCATTCAATCAGTTATGTAAGTGGCAATATACACTTATAAATATGTTACATGTTTATGCAGTGTCATAGTCAGCCATAGATGCTGCTTGGATGAATCTCCAAACCAGACACAGTTATGGAAGGAAAGGATTTATTGAAGCTACAGATCAAGGGGAAGTTCGATAATGAAGAAAGAGGCTGGCCCCCTTCACAGGTCCAAGCACAGAGAGAAACCCATCATCAGCACCACACATATAACATCAAAGAGGTGGGTGGGGAGAGATTTCTTTTTCCTTTATATAGTCTTAGGGTGGGGTCCTGCAATCCTTCCTATTCCAGACTTGTTGGCTTCCGGAGTTTTTGGAATTACCTTCCTGCACATTCTTCCCAGAAAGGGATGCTCATTTCTAGCTCCCCTGAGCTTCCTTACCTCCTGACCCCTACTGAGAGGGCTGCTTTCGTATGAACTACATAAGAGATCCATCCAAAAATTCTTAAAATGTTTAAGTTGACAACAAAACTTAACCATCACAAGTTCACCCCTTTGGCAACTTGACATCATACCATATCTCATTACATCGTACTTAATTGCTAAATGAAGACAGTAACAAGATCATAATTCTACCCAACATGTATAACTATCCCGCATACAACTGCAAATATATAATCCCTCCCCAATAAAAGGGAAGGTCTCTTAACTGTGAGTTTTGTAAAATCAAAATAAGTTACATGCTTTTAATCTATAATGACACAAAGTAAACATTTCCAACTTATATGAAGTATAACAAGACTGACCAATGCAAACTCAACAATCATTAGGCAAACATCAAACATCAAACATCTGCAGTTCAAATCTGATATTACAGCCAATGACTGACAGTCTCCGGATTTTCCAGTTGCAACCCTCCAGCTTTGCTGAGTAGCTAGGGAAAAATTCAATCCCTAGGCAACTGCACTCCTTGGTAGGGCTTGCACAGTCCTGGTCTAACCAAAAAACTTCAGGTTTCCATTTAAACCACAGTCCACCAATGGCTTCACTAGCCTATCAGGGACTTCACACCCTATTCCACATGCTGCATCTCAGCAGTGGCTCCTGGAACTATATAAAATTCATGAACCACTTCATGCATGCGTTTCTCATGCTTCCTAAAGCAGTACCAGGTATGCAGTACACAGCCATGTTGTTAATTCAGGAAGAAAATAAACTTTGAAGAGCAGATTCCTTCCTTTCAGCTATGTCTGTCCAAAAGAGTTTGCACATTCTATCATTCAGTCCTTCCTGGGTGCAAACACAAGCATCCTTTCCATTGATTCAATGTCAAGCAGTTAGGCTATCTTCATTAGAATTGCTAATATGTTGACAATAGCAGCTTCAGTAACCTAAAGCCAGTCTCTGTGCCAGTAAGTTAAACTTGCATTGAGTTTATTTTTTCAATTTTTAATTTTAAGTCTCAGTTCCATATCATTAGCCAAACACATTGGTCTGTTACTTAAATTTAACCTTAATAAAGCTCTCTGGGCATCGGCAACAAAATGCAGCCATCCTTAATTCCAGTAATATAATTCCAATAATATTCTCTGTAGTGTCTCCTTCCCCTTAGAAAGTTCACAAGCCAAAAAAATAAAATTCTCTCTGCTTTTAGCATTTTTAAATTCTCACCAGAATAGTCCATAAAATTTGGCTTACTGCTCTGGAAGGTGTCTCCAGTGGCAAATACCAAATCCAAGTCCATTCCTCTAGCCCACAAGTTCCCCAAAAAACAAATCAACATGGTCAGATTCACCTCAGGTATATCGCCCCAATCCTGGTACCAAAATTGTCCTAGTCAGGTAGTCAGCACACATCACTGTGGGTGGGATCTTGCAATCCTATTCCAGACTTGTTTGCTTCCTGATTCTTTGGAATTTCCTTCTTACACTGCCCTCCCAGGAAGTGATGTTCATTTCTAGCTTCCCTGAGTTTCCTTATGTTCTGCCCCCTACAGGGATGCCTTCCTGTGAAGAACATCAGAGTACCACCTAAGACTACTAAAAAGGTTAAGTTGACAACAAAACTTAATCATCACATTCAGTATAATATTTGGTACTGTGAACTGAAGTTTCCAGAGAAAATGTATACCTATTTTCAAAATTCTCCAAGACTCATGGACTAATTTTAATGTCACCTTTGAGAACACTGCTATACTGCAGACCCTGAGCCAATTTTCTTGAATTATCTTTAGTTTTCTCAATAGTTATTCATTGCCCACCTTTGTGTCTGACCTAATATGTTTTTGACTTTCAGGTAAACTTCCTGGCTTCTACCAACCCAAAAGCTAACAATGTCATCAAATTGCATCTGAAACCTACAGCAGTTTTTCCTACATAGCTGAAAGCTCACAATTTGACATATCTAAAATTTATATAACAATGTCTTGACTTTCTTTTTCTTATGTTACTGCTTCCATGATGGACCATGTTCTTCAGAGCAGCCTGAATCTGTGTTCCTGGGCTATGGCCACTTGGATTTGGTTCAGAATAAGTAACCTGCTATTGTTTTGAAGGGGAGAACTGTATTTTGCATTGACATTTTTAAATTTGTGTGTGGGAGCTTGTACTTGTGTGGGCACACATTCGTGTCCATGTATACATGCACATCTGTGCATGTATGTGGAGGTCAGAAATCAATGTTGGGTTTCCCCAATCATACTCCATGCTACTGTTTCAATTTTAAATAATATTTTTAAAATTACTTATTTACTTGAGTGCATGTGAGTGTATGGATGTGCATTGGAGGTGATGGGCACATGCTTACCATGCTTTGTGTGTGGAGGACAGAGGACCACCTTTAGGTGTCTGTATTCCACCTTCTATGAGAAAGCATTTCTTGCTGCTGCAAACAAGTCTGGGCCACCAGCTTGGGATGTCAATGCTATAGTCTCACTTGGATCACAGACACATGGGCTACTTTATGTCTGGCTTTATTATTATTATTTTTTTTTTGGAAATTTAACACTGGGCAAGGGGCTTTTTGAGCAAGTTCCTTTAACTACTGAGCCTTCTCCCAAGCCCTTTCACCTTATTTTTGAGAGTCTGTCACTGAACATGGAGCTTGTTGAAGCCCAGGGAAGCTATATCTGTCTCACAAGCCCAGGAATTACAGGTGGATGGTACCAGACCCTGATTTTATGTCAGTAATGGGGGATCTGAACTTGTTTCCATGTATGCATGGCTAACACTTTGCTGCCTGAGCCATATCCCCAGCCCCTATTGATAGTACTTTAAAATAGGATTCTCTTATTTTAAAAAAATGTCCTGCAAAAGACAATTTACAAACTTTTCAATAATTTTAGATTTACAGGCACTTTTAAATCTGTTATGTCAATCCTCATAATTATAATGTAATTGATTAAAATCAGCATGAAGAGATTTGCTGCTGGCTGAGAAAGTTTTCTTAGTGTGAGATCCCAGAAGTCACCCTGGGGCAAGGGCTTTAGTATTTGATGGGTAAATGACATGTGGTACACACTTCAGATATATCATTCCATGTAATCTTCTTAGGATCTCTGTTTGGAATGGATATTATCAGCACGGCAAACTTCGTATGTTGGTACTCTGTTATTTTTTAAAGCAGATTTCTGTAACATAAATAAGATTTTAGAATTATCAAGCATTAGGAGTTTGAATTTACCCTGTTGGACAAGAAAGGACGTTTAGAGAAGTGACTTATTCATGAAGTGAGATCAAGGTAGCTAATTTCTCAAGTCCAGAAACCTCTCCGCAAAATGTTTGTGAACAGTGATACCCAGAGAGTTTAATAGACACTGCATGTCATTCTATAAAATGTACTTTCTCTGCCAAGGAAGGCAGCAGGCCTTCTAAAAGACAACAAGCCTGTACACAACTTGGTATCTGCTTCTTTGTTTTTCCAGAATGCAAACCCAAGCCAAGTGAATAGTGCTGGTCATGGGATTTTGATGGACACATATACTGGCTAGAACGGAGTCAGGAAGCTGAGAATTTCCTCACCTGTCACTGTGATGTGCTTTTAAGGCAGACAATTCAATTTGCATGATTATCTCAAAAGGACTTCTTGGAAACTGCTAGCCAGCTTTGCTTTTTAAATCTTCTATTTTACTTTTTGTCAGCCATTCAAACTTCCAGGGGAAAAAATGTGAAAAGTCTACATATATCCTAAGACTAGTTTTCAAAAGATGAGATTAGTAAAAAATATATTAAACTAAGATGTAGATATTATTTTCCAATTATGCAGAGAAAAGTAAAAGTATAAAAAGTTTTTATACTTTTGTCTACGTGTCTCTCAGAAACTATTTTGTTCATTCCTTGAAAAAATTAAGCAAAGAAATTAGCTTGAATTGATTTCTTCTTTCATCTTAGATTACCAAGGTTCAAAACAAAATTTCCACCTTAAAATTTTTAATTGTGCTAATCAAGGTACTGATGAGTAATATATGGTGTCATGGTTTGATCCAGGTGTCCTCCACAAACAAATGAATGTGTTCTCAATGATTGATCCTCAGCTGATGGCAGTTTGGGAATTACAACCTCCCTAGAGCTGTGTTGTTGGGGGCGGGCTTATAGGGTTATAAACCAGCTTCCCCTTGCCAGAGTTTGGCACACCTTCCTGTCACTATTTCCAGTGCTGTGGTAGAGGTGATGTCCACTCCTCTGCTCATGCCATCGTCTTCCCTGCCAGGATGGAGTCTCCCCCCAAGTGCATAAGCCAAATAAACACATTCCTCCACAAGCCACTTTTGCTTGGGTTCTTTCTGTGCATTTACTACAAAGCTGACCACAACAGTTTTGGTACCAGGATGTGGGGTCATCTGTTGATGCTAGAACCCTGAATCTGTGGCTTTGGGCTTTTGGAAGTGATCTGCAGCAGGAATATGGACAGATTGGAACCTTGTCCTAAGAGGTGCTTTGCAGTGCTGTAAGTACAGCGTGATAGAGCATTCTGGTCAGAGTTACAAGACCTGAATGTAATGAGAACTATGGACTGTGAGGTTTGGCTTACAAGGGGGAGAAAGAACTTTGTCAGGACTGTGCAAGAAAGCAGTTTGTGTGAGAGACTTGCTGCATTCTGCCTGCCTGTGTCATGGACACCTGTGCAGGATTGTTTTACGTAAAGATGGACTGGTGTGAGCAGATGGAGATGGCACAGAAAGATCTTTAGGTCAAAACTGCTGCCCATTCACCTGTAATTGTTTGAGAGATGACAACCATTGAGATTGGACCAGCTGGTCTGCATTTGAACAACAGGAAGAATGCGGACTCTTTGAAGTAAGGGGCCTGAATGCTTTGATCCCCCCCTGGATTAACAAATTGGTAGCCCACCTGGTTCTGTGGATTGGAAGAAGAGAGGGTCATTGGATTTGCAACACAGTTTTGTTTTTGAAAAATGGCCATTGGCGTGTGAAGCAGGTGTGCTAGGTTGTTTGCATGGAGCCAGATGGAGCCATGATGATGAACTGTGGGTTGCAATGGAGACCCAGTGAATTCCAGGACTATGGATGGGTGCCAAGGCAAGCTGCCAGCACCGGATGACGTTTTCCCAGACTGTGAGTAACTGAGCTGGAGGGGCGGATTTGAATTCTCCAAGAGACTTGTGTTATTGGTTAGAATCATTGAACTTGGAGTTAGAGATTAATGGTGCCCTGTTTGTTTTAAATCTTGTATTGTATTGGTCAATCTGTTTTTGCTGTGCCTCATGTTTTGCGTTATGAATGTTCTGTGCGATTACGGGTTTATTTCTGGCTTTATGGCTCAGTTGAAAGCTGTGGGGACTTAAGAGTTGAGATGAACACATTTGTATTTACATCATGCATGATTATTAATTTGTGGGGGCCAGGGCAGACTGTCATGGTTTGATCCAGGTGTCCCCCACAAACAAATGAATGTGTTCTCAATGATTGATCCTCAGCTGATGGCAGTTTGGGAATTAAAACTTTGCTAGAGCTGTGATGTCAGGGGCCGGCTTATGGGGTTATAAGCCAGCTTCCCCTTGCCAGTATTTGGCACACCTTCCTGCTGCTGTTTGCAGTGCTATGACAGAGGTGATGTCCACTCCTCTGCTCATGCCATCATCTTCCCTGCCAGGATGGAGTCTCCCCTCGAGTCCATAAGCCAAATCCATTCCTCCACAAGCTGCTCTTGTTTGGGTTCTTTCTGCGCAGCAACTACAAAGCTGACCACAACATATGGACACCTTATCTGTGCATAGTTTTAAGCCCAGTGAATGATTACCACACTCCCACGTCTCATGGGTATTTCACAAATTGCAATGGAATAATGTGAATCCAGGGGTGACTTCTTTCTGCTTTACTGGTTAATATGTTTTTTTTTTTGCTTGTTTATTTTTCTCTCAGTAAGGGAAGATATAGATGTGTTCTTTGTATATACAAACACTGTATATAGAATCCATGGTGGGCCCATTCTGTTTACCAAGACTGGGTGGGGTTCAATTTTCTGCCTGTTCTTAGATAGACCCCCTCTGGAAGTTTCTGTTGTAAGAGTAACTCATGCTTAGAGCCCAAGCCAAGGTGAGGGGCCAGAAGTGCTGGCCGTTCCACTGGCTGAGAGACTGGCTCAGAGCACAGGAGAAGCCAATTCCAGACAGACCATGTTCTCATCCAAAAGCAGACATGGCTTCAGACAGATTCATTCATCACACTTTCTTTGTCCCTCTTATAGCTATTGGCCTGGATTTCTCATATGAATACGGGAGGGAATGAATGCATAGAGGACCATGCTATTTATTTATTTTTTAATTCTCAGACTTCTCTGGCCCACAAGTGGATAGCAGGGTACAAGATTTTTTTTGGCACTTGAGTTCAAAAGGAAATATATTCTAGAGTATTAGAATATCGTCTAAAAACTATTATTCAATTATATAAATAAAAAAGCACAGTATATTCACTAAAGTTTAAGATTTAATTAATGAAAATATTCTCATTCTCCTTAGATATAGTCTCACCCTGTACCCCAGGATGACATTAAATTCATAGTCATGGCTCAGCCTCTAGAATACTGGGATTAAGGATTTATAGCAACAACCTCAAAATATTCTTAAAATAAAATGAGGTTTGTTTTTGATTATAAGTTTTTGGAACATTTGGAAAAATATTCATTATAGATGCATTCTTTTTTCTCCCACCCATAAACTGTAAAAATTGCCACCATGGATATGTCCATAATTTAGAACTCTCTTATGATTACAAGAAACAACATATTTAGAGACATACTGAGAAAATTCTCCTGCTAGAACAGTCTCTCTCAAGGTATCTATGTGCTCATCTTTATTAAATAAAAATCAAAACTTGTGTCCATTTGTTTATACCTTTGATATGCATATGCTATTCATTAAATATTTACTGCCATTGATCAATAATAGCAAGATATTAATTCATTTTCACTTTTTCATGAGTTCAATTAGCTAAGGGGAATTAAAAAGACTACCTGTAATAACTACATGTAATAATCGCATGTGTAAAGCAAAGCTGTAAAAGAAGTTATTTTGCTAAGCAATCAACTTGAATTTCTAGTTTGGAATCTTTAGGCAACAAGCAGATTTACATCACATTAGTCAGAGATGCCATAGTTCTTATTCTAATTCTAGAGAAATCTACGTAATTCACTTGGTTCTACTCTGAGATCTGATCTCTGATGAATTATCCTAGATAGATGACCAGTGATAAGTTTTTTAATAAAGGAGATACATTGTTCCATCTATATAGTTGAATTTTCCCAGTCATGATGGGGAGTAGGTGGCTCTTATAAAGTTAAAAACGTTGTAGGCAGTCCTTATATGTCTCTGTAAGTTCGTGATAGCATTGCTATCTACTTAAAAGATTGATGTATTTTGTCCATCTATCTGTCCTATAGAAGTTAGTGAGATGGCTCAGAGTTTACAGGCATTTGCTTACAGAGCATGCCAGTCTAGGTTCAATTCCCCAGTTACCCACGTAAAGCCAATGGACATTAGTTTGCAGTGGCAAGAGATCCTGACACACCCATCCACACAATAAATAAGTGAATAATTTTTAAAAATGCCCTCTAAATATTTATACCCATAGATTAGTGGTACTCTCACATTTGATCAGAGGAGCTTCTTAGTACAAATGGCAGTGACTTCTCTGGAGACTCAAAACTGGTCAAAGTGCTGAGAAGAAGTGATAGTTAAGTGCTTAGCAATAAATGAGGCATCTCCATCATTCCCATCAAGGCTCAGGGAACATTGAGGAACAGGGAGAGGAAAGAAAGCAAGAGCAACAGGACATGAAAGAGTGCATCATTGAGGACACGAAGTGGCTGGTACATTCATGACCCCACATTGGCTGCCATTACCTGTACAAGACCTACTCATCAAATGTCATCACTGATGATGGACAAGGGCAAGCATGGCCTGAAAACAGAGGAGCAGCTTTTTCGTTGGAAAGAAAAAGAGAGTCAATGAATGAGGGAGAGTGGACAAAAGAAAGAAAAGGGAAGGGATGATCAAAATTCATTATGTGCAGTATTAAAACTGCCAATAATTTTTTTTAATTTTGTAAAGTGTCTATTTTACAGAAACATTGGGAATATTAAATAATAGATCAAATAGTGTATAATAGCTGGTGCTGGAACGAATGAGGAAGAAGATATATGAATCCAGTCGAGAAGTATGCGAGAAAATTTGCTCTCCAGTCCTCTGTCTTTTAAAATCAGGGAACTTGTGAGAACTGGGCAGAAGGAAGCAATTGCTTCAAAAGGATCAATAAAAGGTAAATTGGACCCAGACTGAAAAACATTTCACATATTGCACTAAACAGTTTACACAAAGGACAGTGGAAAGGAAGCCAACAATGTCATAATTTACTAAGCCAATGTTTTACAAGAGAGATACAATTAAAAAAAATTAATATGGCACAGTAGCTTTAGAAGTTCATATGATTTAAGATTGGGATTAACTAAAATATTTAAAAATGCTTCCTGACACATACAGCTTTGACTCTTTTACAACTGGAACTTTGAAACATGATCCAAATGCAGATGAATGAAGTTGGAATAGGAAGTGCAGAGTGTACCGGATCCAGCTCCCTTAGAGCCCGTAGGCACAGAATTAATGGCTGTGCCATGACAGTAGCTCTCCTTGAGTTTACCCACAAAAAGAATCTAAAAAATGACCGAATATTATTTTCAATGAGTCTGTGTTATCTCACAAATATCACAGGGTTTATTTTAGTCTCATACAATAGAAAATAACCTAGTAAGTTTGTTTTCAATTGCAGAATAAAAACAAAACAAAAACCCATTGGATGCATAGCCCAAGCCTTACTTATGACTCAACCATTTTACAGTGGAGTAGGTTGATTATAATTTGGATGCCTGTTCCAAGCAAATGGAGAGAAAAATCCCATAAAGGTGGAATTGTAGATGGGAGGACTCAAGAGGCTTAATTTTAAAATCCGAGAGTTAGGGATTAAATATTAATTCAGTGAAAGAGCACTTTCCTGGAAGAAACTGGATCTTCAGGAAAGCACATGTGTGTGCATGCACAGACACCCCCCAGCATGGACACACACACACACACACACACACACACACACACACACACACACACACAATGGGAGTTACATAAATGTCAAGTTTCAGTACTACTCACATGATCCTCAGAAGGTGATAACACACTAGTAGAGACATGGTAAAAGGTTAAAATGAAACCACCCACTTTGTGCACATATGGAGGTCCCCAAAACTGAATAAAAGGAAAATCAGAAAACGTACTATAGAGTTGACAGGTCACTTAAAGTAATCTGATTCACTAATAATGATGTCAGACATTAGAAATACTAGCTCCATTTCACTACTTGAATATTGAGTAGCTAAAATTAATAACATCAAAATTGTAATTCCTTTGCAAAACTAACCCAAACCAACACAATGCCCTCCACAGTTGCACACCACAGATTCTGATCTTCTCAGTAGTGCGTGATTCATTTCAGTAACCGACGGTGAAGTAAAGTTACATGAAGAATATGGGGAGGACAGAGGAGGGCAGAACAAAACAGAGGAAGGAGAGTCCTCAAGGGATGGGGCCAGGGAGAGTCGAAGGGATGAAGGAAAGGGAAAATGATCAAATTACTGTATGTACGCATATTAAAGCTCTCTGTAAAAATAAATTCTAAGAAGATTAAACTGTCCTCTCCATTTCCTTCCAAAACCAGCATGGACATAATGGAAGTTCTATTACAAAGATGTTTCTTTAGCAGAAATATGAACAGAAAATGCTATTTTGATTTTGCTGTCTTTGTGATAAAAGCATATTTACTAAACATAGCTCTCCTCGGCTTTCAGTCAGGCACTGAAATTCTTTCAATTCTAGAATTTTCTACTCAGTTTTAAACTAGGTCATGTCTCTACGTTTGAAGCTTTTGCTACGGTTTTAACTTTAGACTTCATTGTGCCATATGATCAATCTTAAAAATGACTTCAGGCACTCTAAGTAAAGGAGGGTGTGGCTGGCTTTCTCTCTAGCCCTTCTTATTTTACCACTCTACCCAGCATGATTGGCTAAGTTTCATAAAGCTATACAAATATGTTTTATGAAACACACGTTCTATTACCTTTGCAAGTAGGTATTACTAATATCCAAAACTAATTAATATAGAATAAACTAAGGCAATACCAGAATATGTTCTGTATCTGATATTAGAAGACATATATCAACTTGCATTTTGAACATTACTCTTAGTCCATGCATCATATTTCTTAATCAACAGGCCATAGGAACAGGAACGGACAAACTCTAAATATTCACATCTGAAACCAGAAAGCACTTCCTTAGTCCTGAATATTCATTAAAGAGCAGCTGAAATCTCCGTTCTTTATTTGTTCATACTGGTGGTCTAGTTGGGTGGTGTAGTGTTTAAATGTAAAGTGTTCCTCGTAGCCTCATGTGTTTGTGATTGATCCTCATACTTAATCACGTTTGGGAGAAGGAACCTTGTTTAAAGAAATGAACTTCAGGGGGAGAGTTTGGGGTTAAAAAAGCTCAACTCCAAGACCAGTACTCAGAGTACTGCCTTCCTGTTGATGTAGAAATGTAAGCCAAGCTCCTTGCTTAGGCATATTCTGCTGTGTTAAATCTTCCCCTTCAAATTTTGAGCTGAAATGAGCCCTTTCCTCCCATAAGCTGGTTTGTATCAGCAATGGGAAGTAAATACTATAGTTGGGGTTTAGAGACCTCATAAACTTTGGTGATAAATGGGATGATACAGGCATTTCCTACCCACATATCATTGGCTCACGCATATTACATGAACACCACTAACTTCCAATCAGCAATGAGTTTCTGTCTTTTTGTGTATTGAGTAGTCACAATAGTTATGAAAATTTCTAATGACTATTGTGAGAAAGGGGGATGAAGCATCTCAGGAATTATATGTCCATACTACTTAATACAAAAAAAATGAAAAGTTAAGTTAAAAAAAATTAACCAAACAGAAAGGCACAGCTTGCACAATTCCATTTGAATGAAGTATTTGAAGTAGACAACTTTTCAGAAATCAAAGAGACAAGCAGTGCTTTCTAGGGGCTGGGGGAATGAGAAGTGGGGAGTTTCTGATTAATAAGCATAAAGTTTCAGCTGTGCAGGATGAATTAACTCTGGAGAATTGCTCTGCAACATTGTATCAAGAGCCAGTGATAATAAACCATTCACTTAAATTTTCTAAGTGGATAGAATACATATTAACTGCTTTTACTACAATAAAATAAAAAATAAATGACTTAATTTTAAAATGACACTTCAAGAAAGAAAAAAAAAATAAATTAACATTGCAGGAGGTAAAGGGGAGATCTTATTACCATCTTTCCTGTTAGAAGATGAGTAACAGAATGAGGATGAGGATGAGGATGTTAAAATCTCTTTAACAATTGACAAGACCTTTTCCTCCTAACAGCTGCTTATATCTTTGCTAAGCCTCTGACCCATGGAAATAACTTGTTTGCTAATAGATGCTTATATTCCTTTCTGTCCAGCTTTTAAAAAAGATGTTGTCTCGTCAATGCTCCCTTCAGTCTCTCTGCCCTTGTAATTGGGCCACTACCTAAAGCTAACTGGATCATTTAGCTGAAACTGAAAATATTTAAATATTACTGATGGGTCCCACAAATTATTTAAGTGTAAAATGATGGATTTAACCTGTTATCTTTCTGTTTCCCAATATCTGACCTCGAATGTTATTTATGGTCAATCTTGGTATTGACAGGCCCCACACTAAACCTAATGTATTTGTCTCTTCTCCTCTCTTTTTTCTCTTCTCTTCTCCCTTCTCCATAACTCCAGCCCTGTCCCTTCCTTCCTCTCTGTTTCCCTTTTTTATTGGGAACTTTAATTTACAAACATCCTTTAATTTGATTGTATTCCCATCCCATTGCCCTCTCTTGTCCCCCACACTCCACTCCAATTCTCCTGAGCACACTTCTTTATCCAGGTCGTCCTATCTTGGTTTTTATGTCCCATTCCTGTTCTCATCCATCCTCCAGGTCAAAATGCTGAGGGGATCTTGTTTAGTGACAATGACTGTGGGGTAATGAATGCACCAGTTAAAAGTACTTGATCTCCTTCCCCTCCTTCCTCCAACCGCTGCCGCGCGTGCATGTGTGTGTGTGCACGTGTGTGTGTTTGTGTGTTCTACTGAAAAGATTTATGATCACAATTTGCTGTGTTTTACATTTTTCTTTGTGACACTTTAGAAAGAACAACATTCTATCAAGGCTTTAAGTGTCCTGTGATTCAATCTTCCAGGGGCTGTAGTATTTCAGGATCATATGCAGATGCTACTAGCTGTAATCATTTTCAAATAAAGCATCCCAGACTGATGCAATGTCAATCCCATTTTGCACTGTGGCTGTAGTAAACATGGACCCTGGACTTTATCTTCGATTCTGAAAATGCAACCAGATTTGCCATAAGACATTTAATTAAATACAAAGCCCTTCAAGGTAATTTTTCTGCTCCTATAGAAAATTACCATCTTTTACCATGGATTTCAAATTAGAAGGAGTACTTTGTTATGTATTACTTGGTTTATAAATTATTCCTTTTTCTTCTCTAATGCATTTTATAATAACTAATGAGAAAATTTATAAACAATAATATTATATTCTCATTATAAACCTGAATGAATTTTGCTTTAGAAAATTTAGAACAGTTTAAGTACCAGGAAATATTATTATCCTTACAGTAGTAGAAAATATCAATTGGGTAGAACTTAATATTGCACTTAAAATGTTACACTTCTGTCAAGTGTCATTGTTCAAATAACATTCCTCATAAAATGACAACCCTTGGTCTCCATAAATGCTCAAATCAAATTTCTTTGAGGTGAGTAGTAATCTTTCTGCACCAAATTTGCATTTTCTTTGGGTTTGAGTGTTATAATTTTTGTAGTTAACACAGAGCCAATATCCTGCCAATGTTTGCTCTGCTCCAAATAGCAACACTTTGTTGTAGTCAGATACACACCACTGGGGTGAACCTCCCAGCCAGGCACAGTTATGAGAGGAAGGGATTTATTGAAGTTACAGATCCAGTGGATGTTTCATCATGATGAAAGAGAGATTGAGAAGCCATCACCAATACTGCATACATATACCAGCCAACAGGTGGGAGGAAGGAATAGAAGAGAGATATACTTCCCTCAAGCTTTCTCACATCCCTTCTGAGAGTGCCAACCACTCTGGGGGAAGTTCTCAGGCCAGAGGAGTGACCTTCTCTTTTAGTTAGTCATTCTTATAAGCAACCTCAGAAATCCACCCAAGATTACTAAAGTGGTCAAGTTGACAACAAAACTTAACCATCATAAGCATCAATAATTATAAACTATTGATCATGAATATGAGGGGCATGCATTGTCTATATTCTTTGAGATTAGTCATATGGTAGATTGTCCAGTTTACATACATAGATGTCTAAATATTAATCAAAATGGTAATGAGTACTGAAAATGCCATAAAATATGTAATATTGGTAAAGAAGAACTAATATGAGAACATATGATGAAGACCAAAGTAGATAGTGTCTCAATATGTAACTTCAGATGTTTTGTTCATAGCACCTTGACACATATGAGTAATATAAGGATGTATTATCTCTTATAGCAAGTGCTTTTGGAAACACTGTGCTGGGAATCTGAACGCAATTTTCACTTCAGCCTCCTGGCCATCTTTCTTCCCATGACAGGACTGAAAGCATGTTCTTGTTTCGACTCAGTATTTCTTCATAAAATCACCTCACATGACTGCATTTTATGCATCCTTTGCTGTATGGCAGTAATTTCATTGCATTTATCCTAGCTGAATAACATTGGCTAGATAATTATTTGAAATTCTATAATTTCCTTTTGTTCTCATAAAAGTAAGTACAGTCCTTAATCTGGCTTTACGGAAATTCCCAAGCCAGACTTAACCCTGT
Organism: Zapus hudsonius; assembly: GCA_004024765.1. Classification (NCBI taxonomy): domain Eukaryota; kingdom Metazoa; phylum Chordata; class Mammalia; order Rodentia; family Dipodidae; genus Zapus; species Zapus hudsonius. The sequence goes on along the minus strand of PVHP010020564.1, from coordinate 12,225 downwards.
TTTTATGATTTTTTTTTCCTTCTCTATTGCCACACAAACTTTCCATCCCGGTTAAAACAATCTACACAGAATGTCCTTTACTAATGACTTTTATGTAAAGGAAAAAAGCTTCCCACTTGTCTTCACCTAGGGAAACATTAAGCCGCTTTCTAGCATTTTCCAAATATTTGTTTCTAATAAGCAATGCTTATAGGACTTTTAAAATATTTTGATAGTAATAAAATATGCAGGCATGCCTATGTCAATATGCTAATATGTTGAAATTTTATCTGCCTATGTCACTAGATTATTATGGTTTTAAAAGTAAAGGCTTCATTTTACTTTAATAATCCCTACAGTTTTAATAGATACATTTTTTTTCAGAATTTGTTGATAGATGTATGTGAGGTAATATAAGTAATATCAAGAAAGATGATCAACCAATGACAGTGATACACTTCCACCCATTTTTATAACAAAGTCTTTTTGTTTGGTTTTACCCAGCCTCTAATACAGTTGTTTATGTGCGTTGTCAGTATGGCTCCCAAACATATATTACATTCTGTTGTGCTTTGGCCTAATTTTGGTATTCACTGAGATGTTTAGATTAAAAACAAGACAAACAAAAAAATCCTTTAGCTGCAACATCTGGAAACAAACCTCCTATTTCATAATCAAGTGCACTGTGGGGTTTGTTGGAACTGTCATAATTAGAATGTTTTAATATTGTTCATGCCATGAATTTTTTTCATTAAGTCTATTGACCTCATGCTAAGATAGAAATTATTTTTAATAAATAAGAATTTATCTACTAGTTGTCAACAACTTTAAAATTTTACTCTAGGGACTTTTTTTTCTTCAAAATCTGCAGGATACCTGGCATGAAGGAAATAAAATGCTAATTTACAAAGTAGTACATAAGCAAGGCAGAAGTGAAGGAAAAGTAGTCTTGGGGAAACTTTCATTAGTCTAAGTTTGTTATTAGTCTACTTTGTTCATGTTTCATCCATGCTTAGCAAACAATAACTCCAAATCCACTTTCTGCTTCTGCTAAACTTAGAATAATTTATTTATTTTGACCTTTTAGATAAATAGGTGCAATAGTAATTAGAATGTTCTCCAACTACCAAAAAAAAAAGATAATTTGCTTTCAGAGTCTTTTAGGAATGTTCCAATATCTTTTAATGCTTGAATGCCATACGTGATATGGAACATTTCAAGTATTTTGGATAAAAGTAGAATATTCAATTCATAGAGCATGGATGAGGACAATGTATTATACATATGCTATGCTATCCTGTTAATTAAGTTTTAAATAAAGAGGGAAAATATGAATGAATGAATGAATAAATATCGATATTATCTTTTCTTGTTCCAAGAAACAACTTAATGTATTATAATAGGCAAATGCTTATGGTTAAATCTTAATATTCTTAACAGCTTCCACACAAATCCAATTTATTCTTACATGTTCATGGCAGTAATGGTACTGAAGCCTAGTATTCTGCTGCCTGGAATCTTTTTCATGATAGGAAAGTGATAGAAGTTGGAAAATGTCTTCAATGTTCCAATCCACCCACTGTTCCCCCAGTAGCAGGGAACCTTGGGCAAAGCTTTTGCAGCCTCTTTGGCTGAAGTATGTAACCTCTTTGAATAAATTAATCCCTGAGAGTTAATTATCTCAATTGCAAAATCGGGCTTATAAGACTTTTTCCCATTGTGATGAGTATACTGTCTACGTAAACCATGTAGGATAAATTGCCTGTCTTTTTACAAAGCTACACAAGCCTCTGCCTTTCTTTACGCATCACTGGTAAAGTACCAGCATCCCTGTTAGCTGCAATCAAATGTAACCAGAAATTCTTAACCGTGAAGAACACAGGTCTCACTCAGCTTGTCAGGAATACTGGGAATCTCTTACGTAGAAAGTGTAAAGCCAGACGACTCAGGCAGAAAACTGGTAGGAAGGAAAGATGCAGTATTCTACCTCAATAAAATTATAAATGTCTTTCCTGCTTAAAGGAAAAGATCTGGTATTCTGTTCATTTATTGATATATCTAGTGCATTCAACTTCAAACTTTTGAAACTTTCTAAGAGTTGCTGCTGTTAAAACCTTACTTCATTTTTCTTTTGCTTTTTTATTTTAAAATGTTTTATTTATTTATTTTCAATTGGGGGGGGGAGGACAGAGAGAGAATGGGTGTACCAGGGCATCTAGTCACTTTGTGCATCTGGCTTTAAGTGGCTACTGGGGAATCAAACCTGGGTCATTAGGCTTTGCAGGTAAGTGTCTTAACTGCTGAGCCATCTCTCCAGCCCCTTCATCTTTCTTCAATGAAGTCAGGATTAAGTTTGCCAGTCTATGCCAAGTGCCTAAAACAATACCTGTTTTTACTGAGTACACATCAAAAGTTATTATTTGCAGCCATTCGTCTTGAACTTGCTCTTTCGATTTCCAACTATACTAAAATGCATTAAGCTCTGCTCTAAAAGAAACATTTTCTATCTTATTTTTGCAGTTTTTAAAGAAATGTATGAAAACAGGTTTCTTGATAATTTTAAGATGTATTTAACAAAATAAAATAAAAAATAAATTTTGTGCTTTGGTAAAACCCTTCACAAATTCAATTTACTTCGCAATTTTTGTGGCTGTGTTCATCTTTTGAAAGGAAAAGCTTTCTCACCCCATAAGCAGAGATGCTGGAAGTCACCACTGTTAGCACAGGAAAGCTTCTGAGGTTATCAAGGATCCTTCATGTTACAGGAGACTTTGTAGAACGAACTTTTCCCAAACTGAGACAACAACGCAATTACAGCTTTCTTTGTTCTTTTGCCATCTACTGGAACTCCTGCATGGACTGAAAAGTCATTTACAAAGGACTCTACTCTTCAGCCTACCCTGATTGGAGCAAGTAGAATTTACAGCATAATGGCTCCTTCTTCCCAAGGTGACTAGGTTCACATATGAAATGTCAGCACTCTGTGTGGAATAGTGTTATTAAAAACCAGATTTCAAAGTAAAAAGAAAGAGTTACACCCAACTTCACCTCAGAGAGGTAAGGCTAGAGATATATAAACACTGGTTTTAACAAGAAAAATGTAACAAGTGTTCAAATTCCCATTACGAGGTTGTCAGAGCAAAATTAGTACACGATGTGCTCCACAACATGGATTGTTCAGAATTTACCGAGGCGTGAAATCAGAATTAGGCAAAATGCTGGCTTCAGGAGGAAAGCTGAAAAGGACTCATTTGCAGCTATTGAAGTGTCAACAAAAATAGTAACCTTCCTAAGCAGCCTTTTCCCTTCAGTAAAGTCTTCAGGGCTGTAGGGATGCTCACATGCTACTTCCTCTAGCTTATTGATTTCCAGCATTAAGTAGCATTTAAAATATTGAACCTTAAATTAAAATATAGATTTAAAGATTTCACAGCCTTTATGGCCAATGAGTTGAAGGCATCTAAGTCAATAGTTTATTTTCTAATTCATTTAATGAAAAGTTAGAGCTGGAAGTTCATGTGAATTATTTTAGAGACAAGGTAACTGTCATCAAAGTGAGTGAAATGAAATAATGAATTTCTTCGCAGGGAGACTGTAGGGAGAATTCTTACTTTGTGTGAGATTAGGATGGTTTGTGAACTTGGGTTTTTCTCTCTTCTCCAAAGTCATACAGCTTATTAGAGAGAGAATTCACATGCCTAATCACAGTAAGTCCAGTGTTCCTGTGAAGATTGTTAGTAATAGAGAAAGGAGAAATGTCACATACTGGTGCCCAAATTGCTAACAACAATTAAAAATCTTTTTTTCCTGAATAATCATCTGCAACCACAAAGGAATAAAATACAGATTTTAGTTATATCTTTAAGTGAAAATTGTTTTTTTCTAAAATATTTCCTACAAATGATTGGATTCTTAATAAAACCTTAAGTATTCTTAATTTTTTTTATGTCTTGAACACATTTGACATATTTTTTAAATTTTAGCTGTATTTTCAGGGCTTTACCTAAAATGTTCTTCCACCGGCTGTATTCCTTTCTATTCGGTTTCAATCTCTCGGCTTCTGTGAACTTCCTTACACTTGTTCCATATCCCCTCCCTCTTCTCCTCGTTTCCTCTTCAGGGTCCTCCTTCTTTAAGGTCTTGAGACGGGGTGTCACTAGGCCACTGCACAGCCATGCGTCCTGTTACACTGTTGTGTTTGTATCTTGCTTTGCCTAAGTCAGTAGTGTCTAAATTTCGGCCATCAACCTGAGTTGAACCCCTCTTGGTTACTGCATTTGCAATTTACCTGCCTGCATATTCTAAGCAACACAACATATTCTCAAATGAAGCGGGAAATTCACATAATTGCACCTTCACTCCACATGCCAGAATCCAGCCATTTACCTGCTATGTTTTTCATTATTACACTATTTGGCAAGTAATGAATGCATACATAGTCATTGTAATTGGCCCTAATTTGAAAAGGAATTACTAAAAGGAGGAGATACAGTAATGGAATAGGTGAAATAATTAAAATCATGAAGAACCTGGAATTTTCTTTAGGGTAAAGTCCAAGAAGAAGGAAGCACGCGTTCCAGTTAATGGGCCCCAAAGAGAGGGAGAGAGTCAGTACAAGTGAAAGACATCACAGCGAGCTCAGAGTCAAGGCTGATAATGTGGGGTTCCCTCCCTTCAGAATTTTAGTCAGTTTTCTTCTCATCTGTTGTCTTAGATTCTTTCCATTCCACTCTTACTGCTAGAAGACTACAGCTGTTTATTGGGACTGTTTTGCCTTTTTCACTAGCCTGCCATGAGTTCTTAACTGCTCATGTACCCTCCACTAAAAGGTACCAATATGCCAATTTTAAGATTACATCCCAAGCTTCTCTGCAATAATCATGCCCACTGAAACATTTACCCTGATCTTACACCTTATTTATGTGAGTGTGCTCAGTTTGAGGAACACACTACGTTATTTATATTTTCTTCATGAGACGCTTTCATTTCCCTCATCTCCAGTCCTGCCTCTCATTACAAAACGACCCTACCCCCCAATCATCCATGACTCCTTTCTGATGACTTCTAAATATCATATCAAGGACAATATAAGCATAGTGATGAATCAGTCCTTTTCATGCATAGGACTCATCCGCACTAAGATGCCTCACTTTTACTTTCAAATTGAGTTAGAGTGAATTGGGAGACTTAGCTAGCCAAACGATGGACAATTCTTCTTCATATCAGGCAAGTCTTATAATTACACAGGCTTGCCAAGTTCTGGGGAAGACACAGGTCGTTCTGAATATGGAAAAGCTATTACATAGTCAACACAAGCCAAAGGGAAGTCTAAAATACTTTTTTTCTTTATATAACAGTTTCTTCTGAAACTTTATTTTAAATGTAAATTAAATTTATTTTAACTTGTGCATAAAAGCATAAAAGTTATTCGTATCAATGGAGAGAAACATACTGTGTTGATACATGCATATGTTTTACAGTGGTCAATCTAGGTTAAACAAATCCATCCCTTCAAACAATCACTTCTTTATGATAAAAACTTTCAAAGTAGTTTCCTCCAACTTTTGGAAATGTGTTGTTCATTATTGTTATCTGTAGACATCCTATATAGACTATCAGTACATATCCCATGGTTAAAAGGCATTTCTTTTGTTTATAGCAAAATGCTAAAGTTTACTGATGCTAGCCTCAAAGAGTTTACAGAAAAATGGATGGAGAGACAAGTAATTGAATATTTTATGATGATATTGAGAGGAATTGGTCGGGTAGTTTAGGTAGTCAGGCAGTTAGCTAGGGAAAAAGTCTCACAAGAGAGAAATCATTCCCAGGTTACACAAGATGCAAAATAATAGCCATTGTGAAACAAGTCTGTAGAGACCTGACAGAAAGAGAGGTGCTTAGTTAGCGAAAGCCTTCCAAATGGAAGCAGGTCTAAGCAGTCCCGAGGAGTGTGTGTGAGTAAAAACACATAGGAGCAATTGACAGAAATCATAATTTTTCTGCACTCAATGAAGAGGTTAAGCCAACATAAATACTGCAAGTTATATGCCCAGACCCTTAAATACAGGGCATCAAAAAGATGATTTATGATCTTGATACAGAAAGAGGATTATAGCAGTTTGTTTCTGAGCTCGAGGATGTTCAGCCAATCAAAAAATGGCCAGTCAGAGAGCTATGCCACAGGAAGCAGAAGGTACACTGGAATAGATAAAAAATACATAAAATGCTTAACAGGTAGGGATTCATAGCAGGAGAAAAGTCCCACTATGCGGTAGGCCCCGAGAACATGTTCTATCCATTCATTCATCAAAATAATAACAAAATATTTGGTGCTAGGAGGAAAGAAGGATAGTAACAGGAGGTGGAGTGGATAAGAGGGGAAACAAGACAATTAAATACATGTTCAAAAATATAAAAAAAAAAAGTCTTCAAATATATTCATGGAATGGCAGCCCTAGGGCTAGGGTTCAGGCAACTGCAAGCCTTTTCCTGAATTTCCAACTAGTTTTCAAGGAAGGTGGATTTTTGAATTCTAAGACTGCATAACCTTGGATACACCAGCATGTTGAAAAACCAAGCTCTGCCATTAACTTTACATGTGAACATGGCTCACTCACTGGAACCCTCTCATCCTCACTGTATTTATTTCCAGCTATAATCCATTTTCTATAATATACTATAGAAATATATATCCTAAAGGTCTGTGACAGGTTACTTATAAAAGGTACTGTAATCCCTGCCTTCTTCATGCCCATTCTCTTTTGCAATGTGACTTGCAGCTCTTCCCCCTCTTCTCTCCCCTTTCCTTTAGTCTGACCTGGTTCAAAGACTTGCATGAAAAATAATGCAGGAAAGGTGGTATCTTCCCTTTGAGGCTAGTATTTTTAAAAATCTTGGAAGACTTCCCTTTCTTTCAGTCTCCTGGAACTCTGCCCACCTCCAGTGAGCATCCTTGCCTAGTGTGCCCAAAAAAAAATGACAGAATATATGGGTAGAGCTATGTTGACCTTGTGTAAGTGCTGGACAGATGTGACAGGTATGAAGGGAGATCCGAAAGAAACCAGCAAGATTAGCAGTTGATGACCCTGCCTTTAGCTGACTATAGATAAATGAGGGGGCATGGCAGAATAATAGCCCTGTGGATCCAAAGAACTTTTGAGTAATAATAAACACCATTTAAAGCCATTGTGTTTGGGGGGTAATTTGTTACATAGCAACTGTTAGGTATAAAAGAAAGTTTCTATATTTAAAGGAAAGGAGATCACAAGGCACCCTGGCTTGATATGAAGGTTTCAGCCAGGAGAACTGTTGGATGAAAGTTCAGAATAACTTTTCTTACGTAAAAGAATAAATCTTGAGTGGAGACAGCACAGAAGTTAAGGTGCTTGCCTGCCTGACAACCTGGGTTCAATTCTCTAGGATCCACATAAAGCCAGATGCACAAAGGGGTTTATACATCTGGAGCTTATTTGCAGCAGCTGGAGTCTCTGGCATGCCCATGCCCATTCTCTCTGTCTATCTTCTCCCCTTTTCTCTCTGCTTATTATATATATATATATGTATATATATAACATAGTATATATATACATATATATATACTATAATATAATCTATATATTTAAAAGGCTAAAAGAAAGGGGTTTGAATATTCTAACCATAAAGATTCAGCCAGGCATGGTGGTGCACACCTTTATTTCCAGCACTCGGGAGGCAGAGGTAGGAGAATTGCAATTAACAATTAGTTTGAGGCCAGCCCGAGACTACATAGTAAATTCCTGGTCAGCCTGGCTAGAGCAAGACCATACCTTGAAAAACAAAGAAAAAAAAATCATGTTTGAGGAAGCATATATGTTTAAACTTATTTAAAGAATACACAATATATTTATGTTTTAAACATCACATAGTGCCTTGTTGATTTTTTTAAATTTTTATATACGAGTTACAAATAAATTGTAATTAGAAAGAAAAGATACAGGCCCTGATCCCACAAAATTTAGCTACTAGTATTTACTATGCTAGTTTGTGTAATATTTTCACTTTGTTTTTATTTTTTTGATAAAAATAACTACCTCCAAAGATTTTTCATACATTGAATAAGCATTGTTTTCATCATATCTATGCATAATAAACATCTGAACACCATTGCTCACCAATAAAATTTCTGTTACATGAATGAAAACTTAATATTTTTATCATTACAAAATTTAACCTAAAATACTAGCAAACAAATCCATCCCAACACAAAAACCTGCGGGAATCTAAGAATCCCAGTCCCAAGAGGGTTCCTTTGTTACTGAGTATGTGTTATCTTACAACCCTAATATTATCCTTATTTTGTGATGTATTACAAGTCAGATATAATGATAGATATTTATTCCTTTATAATTTAAGTAATCACCATCCCCAGTGTCATCTTTGACTGTATCAAGAGATGAATGATAGCATATTCACACTGTAGTCTGATAACACAAAATTTCTTTGCCTATAAATATCTGTAAGTCAAGCTGAGATGTCTCTGGGTAATTGGACTCAGGCTTTCATATCCTTCAGCAGTGTGTCTCTACTTAAATAAACACTAATACAAAGGGACCACAAGGAACATATGCAGTCATTTGGAGATGATAACATTTAGCTCACAGAGCCAGCCTGCCAGACAGCTTGTCTTCTGATAGAATTTTGCTGGTTCTGACAATGGGACAAATGGGAGATTTAAAAAAAAATTCTTTCCAATTAAATTTCTTTTCCAATGTTCATCTCTGCCCTTTGATATTCACCCATGATTTCAGGTGACCTGTTACTAAAGGAAAGCAAAAACACAGGATGATTAAGGGAATCATTTTGCTACCAATACGGAATGTGTGTTTTATCTCATCACATGAAAAGTGAATAGCTGTTTTTAATAACATCGTCTGACAATGCGCGAGTCTCTCAGTCCCTAAAAATTTAAGTAACACACATATATTATTTCTCGTGAACCTTTTTATCTCAAGTTGTCTAAATGATTCCCAAGTGAATGTTAAACCAGACATCATCTTCCATTCCCTACACTCTTCTTTTTGATCTCAGCCAAACTTTCATTTTTCTCATCACATTATTCATTTGCCTGTCATTCAAGCTTTTTATGATCTCCATCCTTTTCAGTCAATTGCCAGGAATAACTTCTTTTATGCTGTAGTTTTTTTCCATTTTCCTTTTTCACTAACATTCCTCTACCTAGGCATCATGACACCTTGCATCCAGAAAACCTCTTCTTTTTATAACTCTAACGTTCTTTATTCTCATGGAAAATAAATCCTCTTCTCATTATGCAAGAGCAGTGTGCTTTACTGGCTGGGAGAGACAGTTGACTGAAAATTAGAACAGACAGGTTCATGACTTTGGGCAAATCCCTTTACTGTCTCACCTTCAGTTTTATTATCTGTAAAATGAGGAATTTAGGATGAATGGTATCTAAGATTCCCATTGTGTTGGAGAACATCTGCTTCTTTAGTATTTGGTGTTGAGGATTATGAAACATTATGATTATGAAGGTATTTTCTATCTCAGAGTGGTTTAGAAGAAAATTTTGTATGATAAATTAATGATTCATGTAAAATATTTGAAATCATTTTTGAGTTACAGATTTGTTGAATCTCAACTTCACTGGAGACTAGAGCTTGGTTTTATAAAGGCTCTGAGGCCCTGTGGAGATTCTGTCATTCCATGGTGATTCTTTACTTTAGCAACTTGAAGAAACTTTCCCATCTACCGGGTTCTAATTTTCTTTCAAATAAACGTGATAAGTAAATTTACTTTCTCTTTTGTCTTTTAATGTTGTTTGGGAAGAGTAATAGGGGATTATTGAGAATTATTGGCTTTGGATACTAGTAAATGTTTAGATAGACTAACTTGCACATTGAAATTGCTCTGGTTGTATTAATGTCACACGGCAGGCAATGCAATCTAGGTTTTACTGCAGTAGAATTTGAGAAACAAGATATAGCTCAGCGTGTGACATTTCCCAGGAGTGATGTGGTAATCAGTTATAAGTCAGTTTTTTTTGACCAATATGACCTAAGAAAATATTGGTCTAAGAGGATTATCATTCCAAAATTGGATTGCTAAAGGAATAGTCCAACTTTTACAGAGCTCGTGTTGGAAGGGAGACCAGGTTTCAGGTGAGCATTTGAGGTAGATGTGTACTGACTAGGTAAGGTCACGATTGCCAAATGCAAGGCTCTGCCAGAATGCAGGTGCATAGCAGTGAATCTGTGAATAATGCTTGTAACATGACCCATCTGCTATATTAAACATACAGAACTCTGAAATCTTTACTTTTGCCAAAATCATGAAGCAGGTGCCGTTTCTCTCTCTTCTAAATGTTGACAGTTCAGTGCATAATGATAAAAGAACTTCCCTAGCACTGCACAGAACGCAAGAAGTCTAATGACAGAAATGGGTGCATAATTTGTAAGGCATAATGTAAAAGGCAGGCAGTGGCATCCTGGTTCAAAATGTAACAATTTAAATTTGGTGACAGCATAAAGTGAAACCTTGCTGCAGGGCTCTGAACACTCCAGGTCTGTGAAAAGAAGGGTGGCCTTGTAATACTACACCACTTACCTGTGACAGGCCAGCCCTGTGCCTAACAAGTAATTGCAGGTATGCTGGAGCCTGTAGGTGATACTTTTGTCCTCTGTCACATAACCTGATTTCTTTTCTGTTGAGTGGGGGCTCTGACAGATTTGATAGAAGTTTAAAGTGGTTATTGTGACTGGAGTTACAGATATTGGCAACACGTCTCTGTTAAAGTATAATGAAGATAGATAATCTCATGAAGTGTTTCTATAAATCACAAAAGGCACATATCTGGATAAAAACTGGAAGATGTATTTTCTGTAATTTCTTTCTCTCAAAGGCTGGAGAAACTATTCAGAATAAGTCCGTTAGTTTAATACACCCAAGCTTATATGTAAACAATCTGAGCTGAAATTTGAGCTGACTGATGGGTCGCATGCTGAAAAGAATGACCCATTTTTTTTTTCAAGTTGCACTTCCAACATCATCTTGCTCTGTAATGTTCTGATAGAGCCTCTTTCCTAGGATCAGCTTTTCAAAAGAGACGAATTTGAAGTCCCTAAGGAAGGACTTTCTAAAAATCCCAAGAAAGCACTAAATGGTTTCAAACAGTGCCAATTGTTAATAAATATAGAACAATCATAAAAACACTCCTCGTTTTCTGAACTCAAAACCACATTCGAGTATATCAGGAGACTCGGCATAAACTAAGACATTTGTAATACAGTAAGAAACATGAGAGAGTATATAATGCATTTCTAAATTGCAATCTTGTTTTTCATGGCATCCCTTCGTAGCTCACTATGGCAGCCTCCTTCTGTGACCTCTGTTTTGCCCAGAAGCTTTAGGGCTCCCAGTGACTGCCCGAGACTGCAAGCTGTACCAAAGCCTCCATATACTATGTTTCCCTCATACACAAATTTAGGATCTCTTTCAACTTAACTTAGGACTTATCACACACTGTGTCTGTAACTTATGCAGCTTAAGGTGTGATAACAAAATTGGCATAGAGTTCTTCCTCACAATTTCACAGGTAGATAGATCATTCATTCTTCACCAAGAACTTAGAAACTTTAGCAAGTGATTTTAGTTAATTTCTTCTTAACCGGATAATGCTCATTATATATTTTTTAACCTAAAGGAAGGGCTTTATAGCTTCTTTTTGAAATATCTAAATTGCCAACACCACTACTCTTGAGTTTGGGATTGTGATTAATTAAAAAAAAAGGTTACTTGAACACGGGGTCTTGAACCTCAGTGGCTGATTGGACAGATGACCCAGTGACCAAGCACCACAAGTGGACATGTTGCATGGCTTATAGATACACTGGACAAATGAATGAATGATTCAGATAACAAGCAGGAAAGTGTAGATTTCATTGTCCTGCTCAGAAACTCACAATGTTTAAAATGTATAGACTTTGTTTCTGTAAATTTTTAAATTTAAAATGTTTGAAGTACAGGTAGAACCATGTAATTGAAACTCCAGAGAGCAAATTTGTAGAAAACTGTGGCTCTTTGTAGAAAATTATAATTCAATAATTAAACTGGAAGGATCACATTATAGCATAGAGCATAGGCACATTCCAAAAGGTTCTCATCACAAATATTAAAGTGCTTTATTTTCAGAAATAGACTTTAAAAGACAATGCCAGTACTGACTTACTCTAGCTTTTCACTTAAGGAAGG
>PVHP010020563.1:17964-30639 GCA_004024765.1 Zapus hudsonius | reverse complement strand
TCTCTCTCTCTCTCTCTCTCTCTGTATTTCTCTGATTGGAAATGAATAAATAAAATATTTTAAAAAATATATTTTTAGCCAAGCATGGTGGCGCACACCTTTAATCCCAGCACTCGGGAGGCAGAGGTAGGAGGATTGCCGTGAGTTCAAGGCCACCCTGAGACTACATAGTGAATTCCAGGTCAGCCTGGACTAGAGTGAGACCCTATCTCAAAAAACCAAAAAAAATTTTTTTTATTTATTTGCAAGCAGAGAGAGAGAAAGAGAGAGAGAGAGAGAGAGAGAGAGAGAGAGAGAGAGAGAGAGAGAGAGACTCTTGCCACTGCAAACAAACTCCAGATACATGCACCACTTTGTGGGGAATTGAACCCAGGCATGGGCAAGTGCCTTAACCACTGAGCCATCTCTCCAACGTGGGGCGGCACTGATTTTTGGTTAGACTGGCTGTTTAGTAAGCCCCAGTAATCCTCCTGTCTCCACACTCCTCATGTGTGCCGTGTCTGGCTTTTTATGAGGGTGCTGGGTGTCAATGAGCAGCACTCTTCACAGGAACCGTCCGGAAGCCTGAAGGGCACTTAGGTCCCTGAGAGCTGATCCTAGGCTGTCACCAGTCAACTTCCAGCACGTCCAACACTTCAGAGACAAAAGTCGTCCATCAGAGAGATACAGGGCTGGCCTGCATGCTAGGCAGGACTTGAACTGAGTCTCCTGCATGCTGGGGTCACCCAGCAGAAAGAATGTCACCATGCACCTGGAGCCATCACTGGCAAATAGTTGTCATGGAGTCACTGTGAATGAATATTTACACATTTTCTTATATTTTGATTTATTTGCAAAGAGAGAGAGAGAGAGAGAGAGAGCCTGCTGTCACTGCAAACAAACTCATTTTCCTGTGTGCCCACAGACACACACACACAGGTGTGTACTTGCGCATGGATACACACACGTTGGGCCTGGAGAAAGGCCCAGCCTCCCCTTAGACTTGGCTTAGACCCACTTTCCCACGGGGTCTCAAAAAGGAGCATGAGCCTGGGGAAGCTGAGGCAGGAGGACCACGAGCTTCAGGCCACCCTTGCTACACAGGAAAAGCAAGGGCTGGGAGTGTAGCTCAGTGGTAGGCCCTTGCCTCCCATGTACAAGGCCCAGGGTTCAGTCCTCAATATGGGGGTGGGGGCAGGTATTTGACAGGCACCCCACTGTCGGTCATGTACCTCCCCTCACTTTATCAGGTAGCCAAGGGGCTCGCTCTCCACACCACCTGTTATGGCTGGGGACTGGCTGGCAGCCAGAGGCTGTTCCTTGGCCACACAGGAGCCCGGCCCTGCCACACGGTCTCCCTAGAACGCATCTGCTCCCGTAGAGGAGGTGGCTTTCTAGTCACTAGGGGATTTGCAGCTCACCAAAAGCCCCATGAGTCATTCTCCAAGGTTCCCGGGGAAAAGGACTTCCAGATAAGGGGACCATTCCAGGAAGAAATAAAACCTTGGCCCAAGGCCCAGCATTTCAGGGAAGCCAGCTGGGCTGCAGGGTGGAAGTCACCTTGAGCTACGTCTCCATACCAAACCGTGTTCTTACTCAGTCACTCACTCATCAACTACTTACAGGCCCACGTGACATGTCTGTTCATCCACCAAGTGTCTCTAAGGAGGGGCGGGGAAACTGTCACTTTTCATTCCAACAGTCCCTTCTCTATCTGGGTTCGCTTTTTGTAGTTACAGTTCCCCATGGCCAACTGTGGTCCAAAAATACTAACTGGAAATTTCCAGAAATAAACAATTCGTAACTTTTAAATTGTACACCATTGCCACGTCACACGATGAGGTTTCAAGCTGTCCTGATCCGTCTCCTCCGGAGGCCACTCATGCCCGTGCCCAGGGCCCCACACTGACCTAGGCTTCTGGGTGGTCGACCTGCTGTTGGACTGGTGTGGTTACTGGTCACAGCCAGTGTGTGTAGTGGGTGCTTGGGGGTGGCTGTGGTTTTAGGCATTCGCAGAGGATTTTGGCTCACGTCCCCCTTCGGTAAAGGGAGACCACACTACTTATATATTTACACACTCACAACCCCACACGCACATTACTTTGGTCATTATAATGTAATGAAAGTGGAAGGCCAAAGCTGTGAAAGCCGGGCATGGGGGTGTAACGGGGGAGCAGGGGTTCCAGAAAGTTGGAGTTCCCAGCTACTTCCAACGCACTTTAAAACTTAAGAGTAGGGCTGGAGAGATGGCTCAGCGGTTAAGGCACTTGCCTCCAGTGCCCAAGGCCCCAGGTTCAATTCCCCAGGACCCACATATGCCAGACCCACAAGGTGGTGGCCCTGGTGTGTTCTCTCTCTCTCTCTCTCTCTCTCTCTCTCTCTCTCTCTCTCTCTCTGTATCTCTGCTTGAAAATGAATAAATAAAATAATTTAATTTTTAAAAAAAGGAATGAGAAGTTACAGCCACTAGTGAGGAGAGAGCACATGGGGGAGGTTTTACCACATGTCTATAAAATCCATGCTGGCCAGCCCAGCAAGGGAAAGAGAAGATATGAGAAAGAAAGGTCACGTGACAAAGAAGCCACAGCCCCTCCCCAAAGCCTGGAGATTCAGGTATCTCTCTGTTGACCAGCCATGTGGGGGGGTGGGGGGGGAAGAATAAATTTCCTGTCCCAGTGATCATATCCCTGGCCCCCGGTGAGCAGAGAGACAGCTGGTTGGTCTATCCTTGACCAATCAGTTTCAGGATTAGATTTGAACTCTAGTTAGAGACACCTCCCACTCAAGGGGAGGGGGTCAGGCATGAAAGTACAAGTTCAAGGACACACCTGGTTACCTTGGGAGGTCCCAGTCACCCTAACCTGTCACAGTGGTACACGCCTTTAATCCCAGCACTTAGAGGATCACTGTGAGTTCAAGGCCACCCTGAGACAGCATAATGAATTCCAGGTCAGCCTGAGCTAGAGAGAGACCCTACCTCGAAAAACCAAACAAAACAAAAAGCTGTGAGACGGCCTGGAGAGATAGCTCAGCGGTTAAGGCACTTGCCACCAGTGCCTAAGGCCCTGGGTTCAATTCCCCAGGACCCACATAAGCCAGACCCACAAGGTAGTGGCCCTGGTGTGCTCTCCCTCTCTCTCTCTCTCTCTCTCTCTCTCTCTCTCTCTCTCTCTCGCTATCTCTCTGATTTAAAATGAATAAATAAAATATTTTTTAAAAAGCTGTGAGAGAGCTTAAAATTTGGATGTCACTTCAACTTGAAGTGAGAGGCTGGAGGGCACATTGGGCAACAGAATAAGATCAGACAGCAGACTATCATCAACCAGCCCGGCTGAGAAGCACAGAGGGGAAGGATGAAATACTGGCTTATGATATACTGGCTTATAGGAGAAATCACCACCTAAGCCGCCTTCAGGCCTGACTGGATCCAGGAAATCCCTCCACTCCCTCTCCTGCTCCAGGGGGGAGGTGGGACTGTTTTCTGATCTAAGGGACAGAAATGTCACACGGGCAGGACACAATATCCCAGTGCAGAAAGCTTCCTGGAGAAGTTGAATGGACTTTGCCAGGTGAGGTGGGGGGGAGGGCTGCCAAGGGAGCCCTGGTCAAAGGCTACCATGGGTATAAAGGTCTCATTCTGGCAGATGCAGGTGATTTAGACAGACGCCAGAGGAGGGACAGGAAGGGCTGAGGTTGAAAGAGCTGGTGATAACCAGCTTCAGGGCTGTGATGTGGTCACTACTCCTGTCTCCTCACGGTGCTGACACCCATGGGGCTTTCACACACTCCTGTCCAGGCTTGATGCAGCTTCTGTGTCACAGCCATCGTCACTCACCAGGAGATCATGTCACCAGGAGATCATGTCACCCGGAGCCACACCATGACTCGGGAATGTCAGCTGACCCCACAGATGACTGCAGATCTTCCAGCGTGCACTGGACGGGGGAGCTTTAGGAAATAGACCAACGGGCAGTGTGTGGGCCTCAGGCTTCCAGCGAACTGCTTTGAATTGGAAGAAGGGCAACCTTTAACCAACGGGTAGATCTGTAGCCCCCATGGACCTAGTATCCTGCTCAGATGAAAGTCATTGCTTCTGAGAAACCTTGGGAGAAATGTCTTTGCACTCCCCACCCTTTAGAGTGTGTGAGTGTGTGAGTGTGTGAGTGTGCAGGCCCATGTGTGTCAAGAACAGCCTCCTGTGCAGTCTCTCAGATGTTTTCCACCCTTTTGAATACTTATTTAGTTGCAAGGAGAGAAAGAGAGAGAGAGAGAGAGAAGAGAGAGAGAATGGACACACCAGGGCCTCCTCATTGCAAACAAACTCCAGACGCAGGTGCTACTTTGTGCATCTAGCTTTACATGGGTGCTGGGGAAATGAACCCCGGGCAATCGGGCTTTGCAAGCAGGTGCTTTTAATTGCTGAGCCATCTCTCTAGCATCATTCTTGTTTTTTTCTAGGCAGGGTCTTACTCTATCACAGGCTGACCTATAGCCCAGTTTGACCTCAAACTCCTGAGGATCCTCCTACCTCAGTTTCCCAAGTGCTGGGATTAAAGGTGTGAGCCACACCTGTCCCCTCCCCCAGTTTAGCTATCCACCTTCTTGAGACAAGGTCCCTCACTGGCCTGGAGTTCATCTACTAGGCTAGACTGGCTGGCCAGTGGGCTCCAGGGGTCTTCCTGTTCCATCTCCCCAGTGAGGAGTTTACCTAAGCAAACCACCACTTCTATCATTTTCCGTGGGCCAAGCCCAGGTCCTCATGCTTGTGAGGTCTGAGCTCTCTTCCCATACCACCATATCGCCCCAACACTTTTTTTTAAAGACAGGGTCTCAGTCTGTATCCCGGGCGGGGATATGTAGCCCAGGCACTGACCTCAGCCCTCTCTCTCTCTCTCTCTCTCTCTCTCTCTCTCTCTCTCTCCCTCTCTCTCTCTCTCTCTCTCTCTTTCTTCCCCATGATGGAACCCAAAGCAGTGTGCACACTAAGCATGTCCTTTCCACAGAGCCACACTCCCAGCCCTATAATCAGCATCCTCATCAGGCAGTGTATTCAAGGCCCAAAAGTAAAAGCAATGACCTTGAACCTGCCCTTGCAGTCTCCACCTTGCTAGAGGTCAGAGAAGGGCCTGGCTTCTCCTTATCTCTTGTTGTCTAAGAAAGTTCCCTATTTTTCTTTTTTTCCTTTTTTTTTTTTTTTTTTGGTTTTTCAAGGTAGGCTCTCACTCTAGTCCAGGCTGACCTGGAATTCACTCTGTAGTCTCAGGGTGGCCTTGAACTCACAGCGATCCTCCTATCTCTGCCTCCCGAGTGCTGGGATTAAAGGTGTGCGCCACTATGCCCAGCTAGCCCCTATTTTTCTTTAAAATCTCTCCCTATAAAGGAGTTCTCTTTTCCTGAAAATAAGATTTCCAGAAGGATTAAACTTGGTCTCCTACAAGACATCCACGCTGGTTAGCTCAGCCCCCATTCAGAACCTACAGGGTGGCCTTGAACTCACAGCAATCTCCAATCTGCCTCCCAAGTGTTGGGATTAAAAGCGTGCGCCACCATGCCCGGTTTAGTCATTTTTTTTTTTTCCCCCGAGGTAGGGTCTCGCTCTAGCCCAGGCTGACCTGGAATTCACTATGTAGTCTCAGGGTGGCCTTAAACTCATGGTGATCCTCCTACCTCTGCCTCCCGAGTGCTGGGATTATAGGCGTGTGCCACCACGCACGGCTTGTCATTTTTAATGAATGAATATTGATGTGTATTAAAAAAAGACAGACACCCAAAGGGGTGGAGGCTTCTCAAAGGAGAATTAAGTTCATCTGATTTTAGAAAAGAATACTATAACTATGAAATAAGGTAAGATCTGGGGCTGGGGAAAATGGCTCAGCGTGTCAGAGAGCGTGCCACACAGACACGGGACCTGAGAGCACCGGAGTTCAAGCCCAGCTTCCACGTAAGAAGCTGGCTGTGGTCATGCACGTCTGGAACCCTAGTCCTGAGGCAGGTGGACACAGGAGGATGGCTGGGACTCACAGGACAGCCTGAATGGCAGAAAACAGCAGCTCCAGGTTCAGTGAGAGACTGTCTCAAGTAAGTAAAGAGAAGAGTCATAAAGGAGAATACCCACATGCTCCTCTGGCTTCTGTATGGGTGTGCACATCTGTATACACATATGCCTACACTATACATGCACATGCTACACATACTACACACACACACATATATTTTTTTTGAGGTAGGGTCTCTCTCTAGCCCAGGCTGACCTGGAATTCACTATGTAGTCTCAGGGTGGCCTCAAACTCACTGTGATCCTCCTACCTCTGCCTCCCAAGTGCTGGATTAAAGGCGCGCACCACCATGCATGGCTGAAAAAATTTTATTAACAAAGAAATATATCTGGCTGGGAAGATGGCTCAGAGGCTAAAGGTGCTTTCTTACAAAGCCAACAGGCCCAGGTTCAATTCCCCAGCACCCAAGAAAAGCCAAATGCACAAAGTGACACATGTAAGAAGAGTAAAATGGAAAGACAAAAAGACTGATTTTATTCCAGGTTGTCATAGTCAGCCACACGCCACTGGGATGAATCTCCAAACCAGGCACAATTTGGGGGAGGAAATTATTTATTGAAACTACAGATTGAGGAGAAGTTCCATAACAGCAAAAGAGGCTGGCCCTCTTTCACAGGTTGGAGCAGAGAGAAAAACCCATCACCTACACCACGCACACAGAACAGGGAATAGGCAGGAGGGCCAAAGAGAATTTCTTCCCCTTCGTATAGCCTTAGGGTGGGGTCTTGCAACCCTTTCCCAGACTTAATGGCTTCCTGAGTCTCTGGAATTTCCTTCCTGCACTGCCCACACAGGAAAGGATGCTTACTTCTAGCTTCTTTGAGTTTCTTTATATCCTGCCCCTTGCTGAGAGGCTGCCTTCCTGTAAACATCCTCAGAGACCCACCCAAGATAATTAAAAAGATCAAGTTGACAACAAAACCTGACCAACACACAGATTATTCCAGGTAGCACAGCGAGGGGGACGGAAGACTTCCTGCAGGAATAGAGGCTGTCAGGGGCCAAGGTTTGGACAGGAGGGTTTTTTGTTTTTTTTTAAATTCATTTTCAAGCAGAGAGATTCAGAGAGAGAGAGAGAGAGAGAGAGAGAGAGAGAGAGAGAGAGAGAGAGAGAGAGAGAGAGAACGCACCAGGGCCACCACCTTGTGGGTTCGGCTTATGTGGGTCCTGGGGAATTGAACCCGGGGCCTTGGGCACTGGAGGCAAGTGCCTTAACCGCTGAGCCATCTCTCCAGCCCAGTTTTGTTTTTTTGTTTAGTTTTTTTGAGGTAGGGTCTCCCTCTAATCCAGGCTGACCTGGAATTCACTATGTAGTCTCAGGGTGGCCTTGAACTCATGGCGATCCTCCTACCTCTGCCTCCCCAGTGCTGGGATTAAAGGCGTGCGCCACCACGCCCGGCTTCCTGGACAGGAGTTTTTAAGGACCTGAGGGTGCTGGGCAGTGCAGGAAGGGGATAGTGGCTATGCAGCATAATGGCCTTCAAAGTTAGCATCTTTCTCAGGAGGAGACATCCCTGAAAACTTATCAGAGACAAACAGCCTTAGGTCTGTACCTCAAGGAGCTAAGTGTTTGAGCATTCCAAGGAGCAGATCAGGGGCAGAGCCTCCTGAAGTGTCTATGGAGGAACTGGTGTTGGACCCAGCTTCTCAAGGCTTCCATGGCTGGGAGCCATCTGACGGGTTGGGAGCGTCCAGTCCTTCAGCACATGTGTCTGGAGTTTGTTTGCAGGGGCAAGAGGCCTTTCACCCATTCTCTCTCTCTCTCCCTCTCTCTCTCTCTTTCTCTCTCTCTCTCTATGCTAATAAGATATTTTGTGGGCTTTTTTGTTTGTTTGTTTTTCGAGGTAGGGTCTCACTCTAGCCCAGGCTGACCTGGAATTCACTATGTAGTCTCAGGGTGGACTCGAATTTACAGTGACTCCCCTACCTCTGCCTCCTGAGTGCTGGGATTAAAGACATATACCACCATGCCCAGCTAGAAAATAGTTTTTAAAAAAGAAATAAAACATTCATCTCAAATTATTGATATTTGGAAAGTCAGGACCCTTTCTTCGATGACCTTTTATACAATTTTTCAGAAGTGCTACCGCAGAACTATGCCTCCTACACCCCAGAACATTAAAGAACTAGCTTGCATGACAAGCTACACCCCAGATTAGTCTTTGCAATAGACAGTCCACACCCACATAGCCCAAAGCCTATGTGTGGGTTTTGCTTTCTTCTTTAAACAATGAAGAGGGCTTGACAAGATCTCCTCTCCTTAAAGGCCAAATCCTGCCTCTCATGGTTTGATCCAGGTGTCCCCACAAACAAATGAATGTGGTCTGAATGATACGATCCCCAGCTGATGGCAGTTTGGGTTTTACAACCTCAATGGAGCTGTATTGTTGGGGGTGGGCTTATGGGGTTATAAGCCAGCTTCCCCTTGCCAGTGTTTGGCACACCTTCCTGCCGCTGTTTGCAGTGCTGTGGCAGAGGTGATGTCCAGCCCTCTGCTCATGCCATCGTTTTCCCTGCCACCATGGAGTCTCCCTGTGGTAGTTTTGAATAAATGTCCCCCAATAGAATTTATTATAATTGTGTTTATTAAATTGTTAATTGTCTCCAGGCTTCTGGCTGGAGGAAGTGTCACTTTGGCCTGACCTCCTGGGGTCATGATACCCTTTCTAAATTGGATGCAAAATTCTAGGGATACATATGCAAAACAGCAGCCAAAACCCCAGGTCTGGCAGTTCTGCATTTTGTGAATTACAGTGTTATAATGTGCTTGTTTGCTTGAACTGTGGTGGTGGTTTTCTCTCTCTGCTTGCTTCTGTGAAAGGGAGCCAACCTTTCCGTAAACTTCCCCTGGGTCTGTTACTTCAATAAATACTTTCCTCCCCAAAATTGTGCCTGGTTTGGAGATTCATCCCAGCAGCTTCTGGCTGACTATGACACTCCCCTTGAGTCCATAAGCCAAATAAACCCATTCCTCCACAAGCCGCTTTTGCTTGGGTTCCTTCTGCGCAGCAAAGAGAAAGCTGACTACAACACTGCCCAAGGGTATGTTGTGGTTTCAGAGGCAAGAGGGGGCCTGGGCTGATGTGCAGGAGGCTTCTGCCCGAGGCAAGCCAGAGTCCCCCTTCTCCAAGACTCAGTTTCTTCCTTTGTGCAATGAACGGGCTGGAGAAGAATCAATATGGCCCAGCAAGCACAGCAGGGAGAATTTGCATCAAAAAGTGAACTTTTCTTTCTTTATTCTTCTCTTTCATCTCTTCACCTGCCATCTCTCTATCATTTATCCAACTATCTGTCTATCATCCATCTGTCATCTATCGATCATCTATACATTTCACTGGGGCATGTCCTTTCAAAAAGTAAAAAGGAAGCCGGGTGTGGTGGCGCACACCTTTAATCCCAGCACTCAGGAGGCAGAGGTAGGAGGATTGCCGTGAGTTTGAGGCCACCCTGAGACTACATAGTGAATTCCAGGTCAGCCTGGACTAGAGCGAGACCCTACCTTGAAAAACCAAAAGGAAAAAAAGTACAAAGGAGGCTGGAGAGATGGCTCAGCAATTAAAGGTGCTTGCTTGCAAAGCCTGGTGACCTGGGTTCAATTCCCCAGTGCCCATGTAAAGTCAGATGCATAAAGTGACACATGTGCCTGGAGCTCATTTGCAGTGGCTGGAGGCCCTGGCATGCCCGTTCCTCCACCTCCCCTCTCCCTCTGTCAGATAAGTAAATAGGCCAAAAACTAAAAAAAGATGATGAGACTTTCCCCCACAGTTCCTTAAATCACCCACTTCCTCTCCCCATGACAAATGGAAAACAACTTGTAACACTGTTTCAAATTTATAAAAGTGTTGCAAGAGGCCAGGCGTGGTGGAGCACTTCTTTAGTCCCAGCACTCGGGAGGTAGAGGTAGGAGGATTGCCCTGAGTTCAAGGCCACCCTGAGACTACAGAGTGAATTCCAGGTCAGTCTGGACTAGAGCGAGACCCTACCTCAAAAAACCAAAAATAAATAAATAAATAGAGTAACCAGGTATGTTGGCACGTGCCTATAATCCCAGCATTTGGGAGACTGAAACGGGAGGGTGAAGGCATGTTTCATGCTGTGACAGGTCAGCTGGGACTTGCAGGCTCCACTCATCTCTTGCCTCACCCCTCCCCTTGAGTGGGAGGTGTCTCTCACTAGAGGTCAAAGCTAAATCCTGAAACTGATTGGTCAAAGATAGACCAACCAGCTGTCTTTCTAATTTACCTGGCCCAGGTCATATAAGTCTCTCTCTCTCTCTCTCTCTCTCTCTCTCTCTCTCCTCTCTCTTCTCTCTCTTCTCTCTCTTCTCTCTCTTCTCTCTCTTCTCTCTCTTCTCTCTCTTCTCTCTCTTCTCTCTCTTCTCTCTCTTCTCTCTCTCTCCCTCTCTCCCTCTCTCTCTCCCTCCCTCCCTCCCTCCCTCCCTCCCTCTCTCTCCCTCTCTCTCTCTCCCTCTCTCTCCCACACATGGCTGGCCAGCAGAAGGACATCTGAATATCCAGGGATCGGGTAAAGCCCCCCCCCCAAGCCTAATGGCTGTAGGGTAGGTAGCTCAGCTTCTTTTTCCCATAAACCTTCCTTTTTCATGATGGGAGCCTCTGATTTTTCTTGTTTGGTTTACCAGAACAGATTTATAGATTTTGTTAAACCCTCTCCTACATGCTCTCCACACTGGTGGCTGGAGAATTCTGTAACTTCCCATTCTCTTTTGAATAAAGTCTCCCACTATACCTTATCCTCTGATGGTCTATAATTTTAATTCCTTAACTTTATAGACAAGAATTTGTGTACTCCTTAAGTTCTGAGGTGCATTGGAATTAGCTGGGTACTCTTTAAATTCTAATCCCCAGCTCCCCTGTTAAAATGCCAGTCAGGTGGGCTGAAGAGATGGCTTAGCCGTTAAGGTGTTTGCCTGCAATACAGAAGGACCTGAGTTCGATTCCCCAGTGCCCATGTAAAGCCAGGTGCACAAGAGGGCTGGAGGCCCTGGCGTGCCCATTCTCTCTCTCTCTCTCTCCCTCTCTATGTCTCTCTCTATCAAATAAATAAATAAAATATTTAAAAAAATATTTAAAAAAAAATGCCAGTCAGGACTACATAGTGAAAATGTCTCAAAAACTCAGAACATGAGACTAGTATGGTGCCTTGGAAGGCTGAGGTAGGAGGATCTCTGTGATTTGGAGGCCACCCTGGAGCTGCAGAGTGAGTTCCAGATCAGCCAGGGCAAGAGTGAGACCCTGTCTCAAAAAAGGGGGAGGGGCTGGAGAGATAGCTCAGCAGCTAAGGAGCTTGCCTACAAAGCCTAAGGACCAGGGTTTGATTCCCCAGGACCCAAGTAAAGCCAGATGCACAAGATGGCCCATGCATCTGGAGTTCATTTGCATTGGCTGGAGGCACTGGTGTGCCCATTCTCTCCTCTCTCCCTCTTCCCCCCCCTTGTCTGTCTCTTTCTCTCCTCCTACCTCTGACTCCCGAGTGCTGGGATTAAAGGCATGCACCCCATGCCCGGCTTTTCTCTTTCTCTCTTAAATAAGTAAATTTATTAAATATATTTTTTAAAAAAACAGAGAGAAAATTGGGAGTGGTACTGCAGTGTTAGGGGTGACTGGGCCAGATGCCCAGAACATTTCAAACGGTGCAGAAAAATGTGGTATTGTTTACTCATACTCACATGAAGAGAGGATAACACAACCAGGTGTTTAGCCAGACGTGGTGGCGCACACCTTTGATGCCAGCACTCAGGAGGCAGAGGTAGGAGGATCACCATGAGTTCGTGGCCAGCCTGAAACTACATAGTGAGTTCCAGGTCAGACTGGGCTAGAGTGAGACCCTACCTCAGAAAACCAAAAAAAAAGAGAAGAAGAAGAAAGAGAGAGAAGGAAGAGGAAGAAGAGAAGGAGAAGGAAAGAATTCTCCAGTACTTTTCCCAGAAGCACTTCTGGTTTGGTTTTGCTTTGTTGAAACAGGATGTCACACCCCATCTAGCCCTGTGTAGCAGAGAGTGACCTTGAACTCCAGATCTCCTATTTTTACCTCTCAAATGCTGGGATTAGAGGTGTGCACATGTGGGTCAACCACTTAGTTTTGGTTTCTAATATATTTTCATTATGTGTTTGCAAGTAGAGAGAGGAGCTTGACAGACAGACAGACACAGACACAGAAAGCATGGCACACCAAGGTCTCTTGCTGCTGTAAATGAACTCCAGATGCATGGAACACCTTGTTAATCTGGATTTACATGGGTATTGGGGAGTTGAACGAAGGCTGTCAGGCTTTGTAAGCAAGTGGTTTTTTTTTGTTTTGTTTTGTTTTTCATAATTAAAGCTTTATTGATCAAATGACAAGAGGGCATGAAAATCAATTAAAGAGAACTCATGATCATCTTGAGTGTTGAAATTAAGGCATAGTCTACACTGGGCAGCCCAATTTTTTTTTTTAATTTAGATGTTGGAAAGGTCTGAGGTACAGCCAGGTTCCTTATTCATTCAGGCCCAAATCTGGAGGCAGAGGACGGATGTCTGTCATTAGTGTAGCAAAGGTCCTGAAATACAGCAAGAACCAGAGGCTGCCCATTCCTTGTAGAAGGGCAGACAAGTGAGGCTTCAAACAGGATCCTAAGTGTCAA
>PVHP010020563.1:7803-17864 GCA_004024765.1 Zapus hudsonius | reverse complement strand
AAGATAAGAACAAGGCTCTCCCTCCATCCAAACTTCCCACTATCTCCTAGATGACACTTGGGCTCCCATATCTGGCACCCCAAGCTCTGGAATTTCAGAGATCCTTCTGCTGGCCTGCCATGTGAGGAAGAGAGAGAGGATTACCTGTTACATGAGTCTGTAAGCAAGTGTTTTAACCACTGAGGATCTTAGTCTACCCTAGGCTTACCTGGAATTCACTATGTAGCCTCAGGCTGGCCTCGAACTCATGGTGATCCTCCTATCTCTGCCTCCTGAGTGCTGACATCAAAGGTGTGTGCCACCACATCTGGCTAACCACCTGGTTGTGTTATCCTATCTTCATGTGAGTATGAGTAAACAATACCACATTTTTCTGCACCGTTTGAAATGTTCTGGACATCCGGCTCAGTCACCCCTAACGCGTCAGCATTTTTCCTAAGGCTATTATTTTCTAGAACACTGCAGTTACCAAGTTCAGGAAAGTTACTTAGTTACAAGGTGTTTCCTAATTATGGGGCTATGTTCTGAGGAATGTGTTTGAGGCAGCTTTGTCATTGAGTGGTCACCGGTGCATACTCTGTCATTGACTGAATATTAGCATTTTTGTGGCACATGACTGACCTCTAGCCTACTGTCCCTTATTCTTGTTTTGCCTTTTTTTGGGGGGAGGGGTTGCGTTAGGGTCTTGCTTTAGGCCCAGGCTGACCTGGAATTTATTATATAGTCTTAGGCTGGCCTCAAACTTCCTACCTCTGCCTCCCAAGTGCTGGGATTAAAGGTGTGTGTGCCACCATGCCTGGCTCTTTACATTTTTTTGAGACAGAATCTCATGTAGTTCAGGCTAGCCTTGAACTTGCTATGTAGCCAAGGATGTCCTTGAGCTTCCGATCCTCCTATTTCCACACACACAGGGAGAGAGAGAGAGAAAGAGAGAGAGAGAGAGAGAGAGAGAGAGAGAGAGAGAGAGAGAGAGAATAGTTATTACATGTGTGAGGATGGGTCAATATTACTGAAACCATGATAGCTCCTTCTTGGTCTTTCCTGGCACTCTTGAACCAGCCAATCCCTCATCTTCTCCAAAGCTTTGCTTCAATGTCACCTTTGCAGGGAGATTTCACACAAACCCTATTAAAAATTGCAACTGCAGGCTGGAGATATGGATCAGCTATTAAGGCACTTGCCCACAGAGACCAATGACCTGGGTTCAATTCCCCAGTACCCACATAAAGCCAGATGCACAATGTGGCTCAGGCATCTGGATGGAGTCCATTTGCAGTGACTGGAGGCCCTGGTGCACCCATTTTCTCTGTCTTCTATCTCTCTCTATTTGAAAATAAGTAAAAATATTTTAAAGGATTATAGCTGGTAGCTGGGTATAGTGGCACATGCTTTTAATTCCAGCTCTTGGGGGGCAGAGGTAAGATTGCTGTGAGTGAGGCAGGTGGATCAACCCAGCTGGGCATGGTGGCCTGTAATCCCAGCACTCAGGAGGCAGAGGTAGGAGGATTGCCATGAGTTCAAGGCCACCCTGAGACTACATAGTAAATTCCAGGTCAGCCTGGACTAGAGTGAGACCCTACCTCGAAAAACCAAAAATAAAAATAATAAATAAATAAATAAATAGGCTAGGTGTGATGACATATGTCTTTAATCTCACCACTCTGGAGTCTGAGGTAAGAGGATCACTATGAGTTCAAAGCCAGTTGGAGAAGAGTGAGTTCCAGATCAGCCTGGACTATAGTGAGACCCTGCCTCAAAAAAAAACTTAAAGGGCTAGAGAGATGGCTCAGAGGTTAAGGCACTTGCTTTCAGTGCCTAAGGCCCTGGGTTCAATTCCCCAGGACCCACATAAGCCAGACCCACAAGGTGCTCTCTCTCTCTCTCTCTCTCTCTCTCTCTCTCTCTCTCTCTCTCTCTCTCTCTCTCTCTCATCTTTCTGCTTGAAAATGAATAAATAAAATATTTTTTAAAAAACCTTAAATAAATATTTGTAAGTCTGGGGATGTGCCTCAGTGCTAGAGCACCTGTCTGACAAGTGTGAAGCTCTACCATAGCTAATAGATAAATCCATAGATAGGTGATTGATAGATAGGAACAGATACTGCATGTGTATATGTATTTATGGATGGATGGATGGATGGAAGCATGTTTGTACCTATCAGGAGCTATTCCTTCAGCTGCATCCACCTTAAACACCCTCAAGGGCTCCTCCACAGAGCAGCCCCAGGCCCACCTGGGGGTTCAATCCAAGGCTGAGCTGAGGTTATTGTTCAAGGTTCCTTACTGGCATTTCCCTGCCCTGCAAGTCTCTGCCACAATCCCCCAGCTGATGACAAGACAGTCAGGCAGGCTGGCACCACACTGAGCTCGGATGTGGTCATCAGGCCACATTATTACAGGGGTAACAGGAACGACATGGCCAGAGGCTCCAGAGTGGGTGTGGTGAGAATTTGTGGGGAAGCTGATGTCTGTACCTAAAGTAGTTAGGAAGCTGTGGCAGCTGGCAAGAATGTCCCCAAGCAGGCCCCTCAGCTGGGAAGGAGGTCCCCAAGTGTGTCCCTCAGCCCTCAGCCACTACTGGCTCCTGACAGACCACAGGCACTTATGGAGGTGGACTTTCACACAGGCAACATGGTGACCAGTCTGAAGGTGCATTGACAAAACTCTGATCCCAACATTCTCCCGGATTTTCCCTTCTCAGGAAAACCCACATGCTTGTAGCGAGGGCCATCTGCCCCTGTCTTCCTGTGTGGCTGAAGAGGAAAAGGGTCTGATTTCAATGCACCTGCCCCCACCACCCTGTGTGCTGCAACTATTGCCTTTTAAATTATTCTTTTATTTATTTTGAGATTTTGTTTGTTTTTCAAGGTAGGCTCTCACTCTAGCCCAGGCTGATCGGGAATTCACCATGTAGTCTCAGGCTGGCCTCCATCCTCCTACTTGGCCTCCTGAATGCTGAGGGCTAGAAAAAACAAACAAAAAATAATAATAATTAAATAGGACTCACTGTGTAGCCTAGGTTGGCTGACTTTGTGATCCTCCTGCTTCAGCCTCCTGGATGCTGGGATGACAGGTGCGAGCAAATTTTTTTTTTTAATCAGGTAGGGTCTCACTTTAGCCCAGGCTGACCTGGAATTCACTATGTAGTCTCAGGGTGGCCTCGAACTCACAGTGATCCTCCTACCTCTGCCTCCCGAGTGCTGGGATTAAAGGCGTGTGCCCCTGCGTTTCGTCATCATGGCAGGTGATGGTTCTCTGCTCACTGTTTACATGCACGATGACCAGTTGGCATCCAATGCCCAGCACACATGCCCTCTGCTTTCTCACTTGGGTGGTCAGCACTCCCAGGCCCAGGGTGCTGTTTCATTCCCCTGGGAGCACCCTTAATCCATAATCAACCAGAAGGGGTGGCTCCATGCCCTTTCTCCCTTAACTTCAAGTGGACAATGCTGAAGTATGCCCTCCTCCATGTCCCAGAGTCCCCAGGGTGCTCAGCCCAGGAGAGAAGAGAGGCAGCTGGCTCAGTGGCTCTTTACATTAGTTTTTTCTTTCCCCTCTCACAAACTTCTAAGGGCCAACTCTCAAACCAACTGCTTGCACACAAACCCTGTCTGAGAAAGCCAGGCATGGTGGCACACACCTTGAATCCCAGCACTCAGGAGGCAGAGGTAGAGGCAGGAGGATGGCTGCAAGTGTGAGACCAGTAGTGATTTATAGAACAATCAGGACTACATATAGTGAGACCTTGTCAAAAAAATGCAAAAAAGAGCCAAGTTGTGCCTTATACCTGTAACCCCAAGAATTTAAGAGGCTGAGGTAGGAGGACTGCTGTGAGTTCCAAGTCAGCCTGGGCTCGAGAGAGACCCTGCTTCCAAGAAACCAATCCACTAGCCATATAAACAAACAAACAAAAAACAAAAGCAGAGCTGGAGAGGGCTGGAGAGATGGCTCAGCATTTAACGTGCTTTTCTGCAAAGCTTAGCAACCTGGGTTGGATTTCCCAGGTCCCACACAAAGCCAGATGCACAAAGTGGTGCCTACATCTGGACTTTGTTGGCAGCCACTGGAGGCTCTGGTACACCCATTCTCTCTCTCTCTCTCTCTCTCTCTCTCTCTCTCTCTCTCTCTCTCTCTCTCTCTCTCTGTCTCTCTGCTTGCAAATAAAATAAAATAAATATTTTTGAAAACAAAAGCAGAAAAGGGGCTCAATGGTAGAACACTTGCTTAGTGTGTGCAGGACCCTAGATTCAATTTCTAGAACTGCACACACATTCACAAAAGAGAGACAAGAAACAATTAAAACCAAAGCCTATCTTAGATGGGCTTCCGCAGGAATCAGCCCCACCACATCCTAAGGTCCGATTCTGTCACATGCAGCTAAAACCACACCAGCTGACACACACTTTAAGCATTCTTTTAAAATATTTGCCGAATAACTGTGTTTTTCCAGCCTGCTTTGCAGGAGCTATGTACGGTGATTTAGGAGTGTGCAGGGCAGAAAGGAAGGCACCAAGGAATGCCCCCGGGCTGGCCCTGGACAGGATCCAGCCTCTGTGGGCTGCCTCCTCCCAGCCCATCCGTCTCCAAGCTGCCGGCTTCCCTGGGCCAACCCCAGCTCCTTCCTCCACACTTTCATCTGCAAGGCCTCTGCGCTGGGTCCTACGGTGATAAGAACATTCCACGTCATTCTCCAGTCCCTGACCTTTGAAAGAACCCTGTCCACCAGGGCCTGTGATGTTTTTAAAGGCTAGAAGCAGAGGGGAAAATCGACTTCTACATCACTATTCAGCCATTCATTCACTCACTCATTCATTCAATGAATGCTGATTGAGCACTTGGGCAAGGGGTTCGAAACTGCAGGCAGCAAAACCAGCTAGATCCAGCTGAGCAGAAAGGGATGTATAAAAACCATTAGAGCCGAGCATGGTGTCTCGCACCTTTAATCCTAGCACTTGGGACGCAGAGGTAGAAGGATTGCTGTGAGTTCAAGGCCAGCCTGGAACTACTGAGGAGTGAGTTCCAGGTCAGCCTGAGCTAGAGTGAGATCCTACCTCAAAAATACCCTGTCATGGTTTGATCCAGGTGTCCCCCACAAACAAATGAATGTGTTCTCAATGATCCATCCTCAGCAGATGGCACTTCGGGGATTACAACCTCACTAGAGCTGTGTTGTTGGGGTGGGTTTATGGGGTTATAAGCCAGCCTCCCCTTGCCAGTGTTTGGCACACCTTCCTGCTGCTGTTTCCAGTGCTGTGGTGGAGGTGATGTTCACCCCTCTGCCCATGCCATCGTTTTCCCTGCCAGGATGGAGTCTCCCCCTCAAGTCTGTAAGCCAAATAAACCCATTCCTCCACAAGCCACTTTGTTTGGGTTCTTTGTACACAGCAACTAGAATGCTGACTACAACATACCCCATCCCCCAAAATTGTCTTTGCATGTATACATGTGTGGTGTGTGGGCTTGTTCATATTTGTGTAGGTATACAAGTATGTGTGGAGGCCAAAGGTTGACATTTAGGTGTCTTCCTGGATACCTCTCCAGCCTAATTAAATAACTGAGGCAGGCTCTCTCACAATCCTCTGCCTCAGCTTCTTGAAGCTGGAATCACAGACGTGAGCCACTACACCTGGGTGAAAAATCAATTTTAAATTTAATTTTAAATATTTTATTTATTTGCAAGCAGAGAGAATGAATGAGAGAGGGAATGGGCATGACAGGGATCTCTTGGCACTGCAAAGAAACTCCAGATGCAAGTGCCACTTTGTGCATCTGACTTTACATGGGTGCTGGGGAATCGAACCTCAGGCCATCAGGCTTTGCAAGTAAGTGCCTATAACCGCTGAGCTGTCTCCCTTGCCTGTGTCCTTGATTTTAAATTAACTAGGAGCCCATCTGCAGAAAGGTCAACAATGTCTCCACAGCTCTGTTTGCCCATTCTTGCCATGGCGGGGTCCTGGTATTCATCATCATCTGGAATTCTCCCCTCTGTTCGATCTGAATCCCATCCATTGGGCGGTTATCCACCCTTGGTCTCAAATTCTGAGCCTTGCAGCAAAGCCTCAGATTCACAGATCCCACTGCTAAACCACTTCCCTGTCCACAGGTGTTCCTCGTCTGCAAAATAGGGTTAATAGGTGCCAGGGGAGATGGCTCAGTGGGTAATGCTTGCTCTTGGCTCCCCAGAACTCAGAGATTGATTCCCCAGTACCTACATAAAGCTAGATGCACAGATGGTGCATGTGCCTGGAGTTTGTTTGCAGTGACAAGAAGCCTGGCACACCCATTCTCGAGAAAAAAAAAAAAAATATATATATATATATATATATATATATATATATATATATATATATATATATATATATATATATATATAAAGTCCAAGGTCATCTTCCCCACAGCCCCACCAAAGACCTATGGTCGCTTCAAGGAGCAACACTCTGTGGGGCTCACTGTCAGGACTGGAAGGCAACCGCTTGGATGGAGCCCATGGTCCCTTGCTCTTCTGCCCCCTACATACCCATCTCCCCCTAAGGCCACGAGACCTGGTACATTACTGCATGCGGCTGGCACAGAGGGCACCTGAGATGTCAGGTGGAGGTCTGATGACCCTCCCACACCTTCTCTCAAGAATTGTTCCAGCTGCTTTTGATTGTTTTTCAAGGTAGGATCTGACCTGGAATTCACTGTGTCGTTTCAGGGTGGCCTTGAACTCACGGTGACCCTCCTACTTCTGCCTCCCAAGTGCTGGGATTAAAGGCATGTGCTGCCACACCAGACTTAAAACTTTTAAAAATTTATTTAATTATTTGCATGTGTCTGTGCAGGCATGCCAAGGTCTCTTGCCACTGTAAACAAATGCCAAACCCATGTGCCACTTTGCATCCGGCTTTATGTGGGAGCTGGGACATTGAACCTGAGCCTGCAGGCTTCGTAAACAAGCACCTTTAGCCACTGGGTCATCTCCCCAGCCCTTGTTATTTTTTAGAGACAAGGTCTCCCTCTGTAGCCCAGCCTGACATCAAATTTATAGCAATCTTCCTGCCTCAACATCCCAGATGCAGGGATTACAGGCATGAGCAACCACGCCCAGCTTGGTTCCCAGATTTATTTTTTAAAATATTTATTTATTTATTTATTTATTTATTTATTAGAGAGAGAGAGAGAGAGAGAGAGAGAGAGAGGGAGAAAGATGCAGACAGAGAGAGAATGGGCACTCCAGAGCTTCTGCTACTGCAAGCTCTAGACACATGTGCACTATATACATCTGGCTGTATGTGGGTGCTGGAGAACTGAACTCAGGCTTTGCAAGCATGCACCTTTTAGCTGATGAGTGAACCATCTCTCCACCTCACTTTTTTTTTTATGGAGATCACAGCAGAACCTCACACACACTAGGCAAGTGCTCTTCCTCTGAGCTCCATCCCTAGCCCAGCTGCTGATCTCTGGAAGGGATGGAGAAGAAGGCTTCAAGCTTCCACGCCTGTAAAGTTGGCTGATGGTATGTAATAAGTCCGTCCGTCCATCGTCCGTCAGCCCTGGGCTTGTTAGAAGGCTGGAATGTGGAACTGAGCGTAAGGAACAACAGTCCAGTTGGAGTAAGCGGTCAAGGAACAGGAAAGAGAGGGTGAAAGGTGAAGACAAGACACTCCTTTGCAGGAAGCTTAGCTCTAGGGACTCAGAAAGGCAGAAGAGAAGGAGGAAGTGTGTGCCTAGAATCGGGGAGATGCACCCAGGAGGATCAGAAATTCAAGGTCATCCTCCTGGGCAACACAGTAAATGTGACATCAGGTCAGAGTAAGAGAGACCCTATCTCAAACACAACAGAAACAAGAAACAGCAGCAAGAAAAAAAGAACGGGAGATGATGAGAGGTGAACAGAATCCGAAATCGAACTTTTCAACCCATAAAGTTGCTTTTTAATTAACTACTTAATTAATGCATTATTTATGTACGTGTGTGGTCATGTGGAGGTCAGAGGACTCCCTCGAGGTGTCTGTGCCCCAACTTCCTTGAGACAGGATCTCTTGCAGGCTGCAGGATCTAGATGCTCCGCCGAGCTTACAGTGGGCTGGCAAGCTTTGTAAGCAAGTGCCTCTTACTGCTGGGCCGTCTCACAGCCTCCCCCACCACCCAAGTCTTATTGGAACCCCAGCCCACTTCCATCTGCAAAGTTGAGTTGATGTCCCATGGGGCACCAGGTGCTTCTTAGCCGGCAGTATTTACTGTGGGTTCTTTAGAGAAAAGGGTTGTTAATCCACTCAGCCTCAGACCGAGCAATCAGGGAGGGCTCCCAGAAGGTGACATTCAAAGGGAGACCGAAGGTAACAAGAGACAGAACAGGCCTGAGAGTCCAAGCAACAGCTTCCTTCCTAATCCCACACCAGCCTTCTGAAGAGGGGAGCCTTCAAAGCCGTGATGGGGCCCAGGCTGTAAAGGTGCTGTGGCCTTTGAGTCTGGGGACCAGAATAGCCTGGCGCCACTGTGGACGGTGCTCTATGCCCACGACCTCTCAGGCTGGCACGGTGCAGGTGCTCAGGAACTGTGAGTCAAATGGCTTTGTTTACCTTCCTGGGTCACTGACCGAGTTTAGATCCATTCCCAGCAATAAGTGAGGAGAGCCTGGGACTCGCCCACAGGTCTGAGAGCAAGTGCTGTGCTCTGCAGCTAGAGGGTTGTCTAAGGTTGGCATTGGGCCCAGAAGGGGCAATGCTGGAAGCCCACGACCATCACCCAGCCCTGGCTCCCACTTTGAGCTCAGGCTCTATGGTGAGAACAGTGGTGAGAGAGAGGGGTGGTGTGCTGTGAATTCCAGCCAGCAAGGTTCTCTGGAGCTAGAAAAAGAAGAGCCTCAAGCCCTCAGTTCCCAGGTGTGCCCAGAGGGAGCCTGCACAGTTTATTTCCCATTAAGCAATGATCCAGAGGAAGGAAGGAGGGCCAGAGTAAGGGCCAGAGGAACTAAGATGGTCCTAAGCAGCAGGGCTACTGGTTCAAACCCCACACAGTGCTTCAATCCCCACCTGCTAGCTGTGTGACTGCAGGCAAATGTCTTGGCTTCTCTGTTTGGGTTTCTTTGTGGATAGCTGAAAGTGTCTGATGCAAAGCCATGGAAGGAATTAAAGAAGCAACAGCCCAGTATTGCACCTGCAGGAAGGACTCAGCCAACCCTGGCAAATGGAACCACTTGTCTCAGTGAGTTGTGACGACAGCTCTAAGACGGTGGAGAGCTCAGTGTCAGCCAGCCAGTCTCCTCAGCCCAGTTCCTCAGGGCCCAAAACCCTGATGTCAAATTACACCCAGAGGTCACCCATTCCAACCACCTTTTTGGCATTTTTTATTTTTATTTTTTGAGATAGGGTCTCACTCTAGCTCAGGCTGACCTGGAACTCACTGTAGCCCAGGCTGGTCTTGAACTCACAGTGATCCTCCTGCCTCAGCCTCCTGGAGTGTTGAGATGATAGTTGCAGGTTTTTTATACTGTTGAGTTCTTTGTCTTTCGATGAAGAGTCAGACAAAGGAGATTTGTTGAGGGACACAGTAGAAAAGGGCTGGAGAAATGGCTAAGCAGTCAAAGGCACTGCTTACAAAGCCTGACTGCCTGGGGTTCAAGTCCCCAGTATCCATATAAAGCCAGATGCACAAAGTGGTCGGATCCTGCACCCCAAGTTCATCTGCAGTAGTAAGAGTCCCTGTCATGCTTGTGTTCTTGCTTTCTCTCCCTCACAAAAAATACATTAAAAAATATTTTTACAAAAAGAGGGCTAGGAAAATGGCTCAGCGGTTAAAAATACTTGTTTGCAAAACCTGACAATGTAGGTTCAACTCCCCAGTACCTACGTAAAGCCAGATGCAAAGTACATCTGGAGTTTGTTTGCAGCCACTTGGAGACTCTGGGTGCCCATTCTTTCTCTGCACACCTTTAATCCCAGCACTAGGGAGGCAGAGGTAGGAGGATCCCTGTGAGTTCAAGGCCACCCTGAGACTACATAGTGAATTCCAGGTCAGCCTGGACTAAAGGGAGACCCTACCTTGAAAAACAAACAAACAAAAAAAAAAAAAAAAAA
>PVHP010020562.1:0-30441 GCA_004024765.1 Zapus hudsonius | reverse complement strand
TCTCTCTCTCTCTCTCTCTCTCATCTCTCTGCTTTAAAATGAATAAATAAAATATTTAAAAATAAATAAATAAATAAAAATAAATAAATAAATAAATATGGCTTAAATTGTTGTATGTGCGTGCATGTGCTCATTGAGACCAGAGGAAAACCACAGGTATCACTTCTGAGATGCCAGCCACCTCTATTGAAACTCATTCTCTCACTGTCCTGAAGTTATTAAGTAGATTGCACAGTCTGACTGGCCAATAAGTCCCACAGATCCTCCTGTGTCTGACATTACAAACATGAGCCACATCTGATAACTTTATGTTGGTTCTCAATATTAAACTCAGTTCCTCATGATTGGTGACTGAACTACAGTTGTTTGTATCTTATACATTAGCACAAAGTTCCTTTTATTTTCTCATTGTTCAAAAGTCTTCCATATCTATCTTCCCCATAATTATTATCTATCTCTCGCTTCTCTCATTTAAAATCTGATAATTTCCATTTTTCATAATGTCTTGGAAAAGCAAATATGCTTAAGGACTCCCAATCTACCAATCAGCACTCCTTAGCATTTCACTTTAACATACTTGTTTTTTCATCTGTAATTATTTTATTGTCTGTCTCATTCTTCAGAATGTTATTTTGAAGCTCTGAACTCTTATTTGAGACTGTTTTTTTTTTTTCCCTGACTTGCTTTGAATTAAAAAAAAATACATTTCCTATGAACGTTATTCCACTCTCATTGAAAATCACCTTGGGGATTATATTGCTCCTCTGCCATTTGTAGTGTTTGTTTCTATATTATTTCTCTACCTACCTCAATACCTGAGTTTCTAGAAAGTTATTTTGTCATTTTTATTCAGTTTTTCATGTGGGGGCAATTCCTTGGAAACTTTTCTGATGATACGTGAAAGTATAAAATCAATTTTAATTCACATTTGATGTTTCCAACTGTGCTTCAATAACTATAATTCTCTTTGTTGTAGGAACATATTTTCATTTCTCTTTTTTTGTTCAAGTATTCAGTATATTTTTGGAAAAACGCCTATTATCAAAGACACTTGTCATCTGGTTAATACTATATCTTCTGATATTTTTGGTTGTTAATCTGTTTTGAAAAATTGCAACATGTTTGAATCAACTGTTTAACATGCCTTACCATTTCTCTGTACACAGCAAGTCTTGTGTAGACCTATGTAGTTATAAAGCGGCGCCAACATCATCATCGTGCCTTCAATCCTACTGATCTCCTCAAAAATATTGGTATATATATATATATATATATATATATATATATATATATATATATATATATATATTCTGTTCAGCTACATTTATTTATACAGTCATTAAAGTTTACTATTTAAATCCTTAGGAGGTATGTATCATATCTCCATAGTTATTTGATCTGTTTCTACAGTACCTGGTACAAACAAATAATGTTTTATAATTTAACAGTTTAATTATTTCCCCTCCTGCCCCTCCATCCCTCCCTACTTATTTCTTTCTTTTTTCCTGTGTCCCTCTTTCCATTCTTACCTTCCATTAACTTCCATTTATTTTTGTGCTAAATAAGAAGAGGCTAATGAAAGTGATATAGGTATCAATTTTATTACAAGATCTCCTTCAATTAAAGAACCATGAAAAAGCGTGTCTCTATATATGCTGTATTTTAATAAATTTCTTTGTACATCTTTACCTTAAACAACTGAGACATCAGATATCTCACTCATCATTTCTCCTGTTCTCATGCTTCAACTTATTGCATATTCAGTGACACTCCATTGAAAGAGATCTGCTTAAAAATGACTAGATTTCATACATGTTTATAAAAATGCATATTTATAATGTCACTTGACATTTTAGCAGCATTAACAATGTTTGATATAATCTTTTTCTTGATATTCATTGTTGGCTAGACTGTAGCAGAGTATGTCTTCAAGTTTTCTACACACTTCAATCATAGTTTTCCATTTTTTTTGTCTTTTCATGTCTTTTACATTTGGATAACTAAATGATTCAAACTTAAGTCCTCCCTTCTTCCTATTCCAAGAAATTTTTTCCCAGACAATTTAAGCCGTATTTATTTTTAACATTTTTAATTACACAAGGATGCTTGAGAGATGGCTCAGTAATTAATGGAGCTTGTTCTCAAAGCCTGAGGCTTGGGTTTGATTCCCCAGTACCCATGCCTAGACATGCATCTAGAATTTATTTGCAGTGGTGGAAGGCCCTGGCTGTCCCATATTCTCTCTCCCTCTCTCTTTCTCTCTCTCTCTCTCATAAATGTATAAATATATATTTTAAACTTCACAGTTTCTACCTCACTGCACCCTGACAACAAATTTTTCCCAAAAGACCATAGGGGACATGAACCTACAGATGCATCCCATTAAAATAGTATCTCTGTGAAGAGTTTTATAGCTAGAAAATAGTGGTGAGAGCAGAGCCTCATAATGCATACATTCTTCTGTGCCTCACTACATCTTCAATCCTTAACGCTTTTTTTCAGTAAGTGCTATATATTTTCTAAATCAGAAGTTATAACAAATGCAAAAGTGCATAAGAATATGGCTGTGTTTAAGTGCCCTGAATTGACAAATTGCTATTGAATTTTAGCAGTTTTTCTATATCCACTGAAATAATCACAAATATTTACTATATATATATATATATTATGATTTAAAAGATTGAATGTACTGATATTTCCATTTTCTTACATGTGTGTTAATGACTGATGTCGGTGGGTAATTCATTTACTGGTTTATAATATTACCTGACTTCATTATCAAGATGATGCAGATCTCCTGGAAGGACACTTTGTGCTGTTGTGGTTTCAGGAAGTTTATATGTAGTATTATGATGATGATGATGTCCATATGTTTATATATATATATGTATATATATATATACATATATATATATATAATATTTTGTAAATAATGTTCGAATTTGAAACACATTTTCATTAGTGTATCATGTACTATGACCATAATTATATCTTTTTATTTTTGCCCAAATATTTAGTATAATACACTTACCTAGTCTTCTGAATTCTAGCTTCTGGACATTTTTGCATAGTTCACAGATTCTTACTTTATTTACATATTTTAAATATTTTATTTATTTATTTTTAAGCAGAGTGAGCGAGAAAATAGGCATGCCAGGGCCTCTAGAAGCTGCAAAAGAACTCCTGATGAATGTGCCATTTTATGCATTGGCTTACATGGATACTAGGGAATTGAACACTAAGGACTGCGCTGGGGGTTAGAATTTAGATAATGCCCAACTCAAAAATTCCATTGCACCTCAAAATTTAAGGAGTACCCGAATCTTGTGTACAAAGTTACAGAATTAAAATCATAGACAAACAGACTATAGTTGGAGACTATATTTAATTAAGGGAACATGGGAAGTTACAGAGTTCTGCAGACACCAGTGTGTGGAGAATATATGGGAGAGATTTTAATAATATCTGTGCTGCTCAGCCTAACAAGCAGAAGAAGAAAAGGTATCAGAGGAAAAGGTTTATGTGGAAAAGAATCCTGACCTCGCACCCCAGTCCTGGGGCCTTACCTGGGAAAAATGAAAAGTCCTCCTCTAGAACGCTGTGGAAAAGAAGACTGGCCTTTGTTTTAGTGAAGCTTTTTCAAAGTCCCCCAGGTAAGTCAGAGAGACAGCTGATTGGCCTATACCTGACCAATCAGTTTGGCATCCAGGTTTGGGCAGAACGAGGGTTCTGAAGGCAACTGCCTTAACTGCTGAATCATGCATTTGCACAGCATTTTAACCTTAAGAATTTAACTTTAAAACATATGCAGGTATATAAAGGTTATCATTGACTTTACTTCTGTGTCTTTACCAATGTCTTTCATGGCATAATTGCGGGGCACAGTCCTGAATGTATAGGAGATTAACTCCTGAAATTTTCCTATCATAAAGTGAGCAAAACATTCCTAGGAGCAGGGCCAGTGAAATAGAACTAATTCTTGGGATACCCTCCCTGAGGAAAGGAAGCTGAAGATTTAGTTAAAGCATTAATAAGCCAACTTCATCTGTTGTCAGAACTACTTGTATCTGACTGCAGCTTTGGCTTCCTCCACACAAAGACATTCATCAGCATTTTTATTGGCCAGCCAGAAAGCAGTTCTATATGAACAAGTTGTACATTGTATGAAGAAACAGTAAGGGACTTCCAACTTCAGATAATATTTAAACATTTTCATAAAGGAATTTAGGGACATGATGTGTTAGACTCTAATGATTCATAAATTTAATCAGCATATCTCAGGCCCCTAAAATCATCGAGGCATTTGTCATAAAACACAGGAATGCACAGGTAAAATGTATTCTTTTCCAGGTTTTGAGATCTGTCATGATACTGTGATGGTCAGGTGTCTGCAGGAACCACCCCACCCCTTCCAGCCCCTCCCCTTGAGTGGGAGCTGTCTAGTTAGAGCTATAACCTAGGTGCTAAAACTGATTGGTCAAATATAAACCAATCATCTGTCTCTCTGACACCTGGGAGGAACTTAAATTCTCTTCCCTAGAGGAAGTGAGCCCTCTTTTCTTCTTCCACGTGGCAATGGAGTAGAGGGGACTGCTGACCCAGGCCTCCTATACCCCTGGGGGGGGCAGGCTCCAGACTTTTTTCCCTCATGAACCTCTCCTTCTCATAATGGGAACTTTCTGTTATCTCTTCTTGGGCTGCTTAGTTAGCTAAATAATATAAGTTCTGTTAAACTCTGACACGTGTTCTCCCCACACTGGTGGCTGGAGAACTCTGTAACTTCACACATGGTGACTGGGAAATTTCCCCATCCAACTCCCCTTTTCCTAATTTACTAAATTAGAATAAATGTGTAATTAAAATTTAATTCTGTCCCTGTGTACAATTCTTGGCATTAGAGGACAGGAACTCAGAGAAGGAGGAGGAGAAGGAGGGGGAGGGGGATTCCAAAACTCACTCTCTCTCTCTCTCACTCCATGTTGCTTACAACATTAATTTAATATTAATTATCAATAACCCGTATCAATGCTATAAACAGAATAATAGAATAAACAGAAAGAGAAAGAAGATGGAGAGAAGAACCTGCATTTTGTGATTTCTGATCTATTTGAATACTCAGAATAGCTAAAAAAGAATTCAACAATTCACAACTATGTCTTTGTTTTCAAAGTTTAGATTTTAAAGAGGTTTTTCTATCTTCTCACTAACCCTTAGGAGCAAGGGTACAAATAAACAGCCTCCTTCTGTCTCACTGTCTGCATGCTTTTCTAATGTGGTGAATTTCATACAGTTGAGGAAAGAAACCACAATTAAGTACAGACCTAACATTACTAGTGTAACACCATGGAGACAGTATTGCACTTATAAAAACAACATTTACTTGTAAATAGATAAAGGGCCATATAAGGATGATTTCTCACAGTGGGGGATTAAGTAGGAACACAGTGAGAACTGGCATTCTGCTTGTTTGCATCTTGAAGCATCCAGAAGTTGTCAAGAGTCATTAGCCAGAAGTTTCACAGGATTATATTCTTGCAAATTTTGCAAGGTTAGGCTGCATTTCTCTTTTTTATAGTATTTTAACATATTTTAGGAAAAAACCTTGAAATGCATTATGAAAATGAGATATTTAGACAATGGAAAGGAAATTAAAACAATATATCAAAATTGAAAATTTAGCAAGCAAACAATTTGACTCCCTTGAACAATTCCTATGTTCCCTTCTTGCTGGAGATGAGTCATCTTCCAGTCAATTTTCAGAGCAATAGTCTATTCTACTTATACCACACATGCCATCAAGTATATCTAATATTCTATATAGTTTTGAAAATGTTGTAAATTAAATTATACTGTATGCATTTTTTTTGGCTTTATACATTTTATTTATATATTTGAAAAGAGAGAGAAACAGAGGAGAAAAAAATGAGAAAAGACACTCCATGGCCTCTTGCCACTGCAGAGGAGCACACGACTTTGCGGATCTGGCTTTATGTGGGTACTAATGAATCAAACTTCTCTGTGGCAGGCTTTGCAATCAAGTGCCTTTAACCACTGACCCAACTCTCCAGATCTCTTTTAGCTTTTTACATTTCTTATCACATTTGTATTTCATCATTCATCAAATGTTCTCACATGTAGCTGAGTATTGTGATGCTGTTAACATTGCAATATGCAATTACATCACACTTACACATTTCACTGATCACCAAACTTCACTGATGCCTCAGTAATCCAATCACCATATGATGTTTTTACCTTCTACTGATTTCCCATAATTATCTATGCACCAACAGAAATGTCATAAGATTCATGTCTTTTTTCTGCTAATTAACACACTTTCAGCATGTGATGCTTATAAGAAGTAAGAATTTGAGTTTCAATTATAATACCTATAGGAGCATATAGCCACAAACTCCTAACTTCTTACTCTCCATTACACTTGCAAAGAAAGAACAGTGTTAAATAATGCCACAAATCTGTTAGAGTGTCTCTGAGTATGATTATCAGAATTTATAAGACAAATTAATATCAAATATATATAAATATAAAATAGAGGAAAATTAAAAATGTACAGATATCTAACTAACTTGCTACTAATGTTTCCTGTTAGACTCCTCCTTGATTCCTAAAACCAAAGACATCTAAAATGATAAAAAAAAATTCAAGCTCTGGAAAATACAGTAAATACATGCCACCAGCTTAAAGTGAAATGTTCTTTATTAAAACCTGTGAAAGTTGTCACATGGAAGAAATAATACTTATCTATCTTGGTTTATATACATGGATATAGAATCTAACTTCTTCATTAACAGAGAAACTGTTATGTTTCTACTAACTTTAAAAGCACATTGCTTAGAATTATATTATGTTATTAGATTAGATTAGATTTTATTACAGAGCTTTTATATTACAAAGTTTCATGATGTTAAAAAGAAAACCATGCAGATCTACTCTCAAGGTATTAAAAATACAAATTATACGAAAGAGAAATAATGATAATACAAAGTAATGGATGATGTAATGCAATAATGAAATCTATAACCTAGAAATTAAAGCATTTAAAAGATGGAAATTTTTAAGTCTCTGAAATCACATGAAAAATGAGGAAGCATGTGGTGGTAGTTTGATCGTATATCCCCCAATAGACTCATGAGTTGCTATGTGCAGATTCTGGGGTCCATCCCTAAGGTGTTATGGGTTATGGGTCTGATTTCAAGCCAGAAATCAGAGAGGCTGTGCTAAGAGTCCTATAGAGGGAAACCTATTGTATAGCCCAACATATTCCTTTTGTAATGAGTAAAAACGAAAGCCCACAAGAAAAATACAAAATGCTACATGGCCAGTGGAAGAAATTACTGAATATCCCCCACATTTTAAAATATGGGAATCATACAGCCACTCACATGAGATGTTTCAAGAATCTTTTGCACCAGAAACTTAAATAGTTTATATACTCAGTATTATGAAAGTATTAAACAGATAAAATATTAACCAGAAAAAATTAATATACTTTAAATTTAAAATAAAACATGAAATAACTTTTTTCATAATTTAATGGAACACAGCAATGCACAAACAATATGTTCTATTATATCAATAAAATTTTGCAGCACCAGTTATAAAGAAATCAAATGACAAGGTAACCATCTAGTTTTATTCTATGATCTAGAAAATAGATTACAGAAATGAATGGACACACTCATGATTATGAATCCCAGAGGGATACTATGATCTTTAATTAATTTATTAGAAAAAATATTTATATTCTACATAAATAAATCTTAGTGCCTTTTTGTTACACTGAGACTGAAAGGTATAAAGAAAAGTTTGGAGTATCTCTGAGTATGATTTATCAGAATTTATAAGAAAATTTGACATTATTTATGGGGTCAAATATGCACTTTCAAGAACCAAGTACTCTGAAATGTCCTTTAGTGAGCTTGATTATCAATAATAGTAGAGATGAAATAAAGGGCAAAGCATGACTTACTACCAATAAATTCTTTATAAATTTATATTCTAAAATTGCCTTAAATCTGTCTTGTACATTGCAACTTTTGTAGGCCTGGTGGTCAGAATTAGTCCATCTATTCACTATATTCATATTTCACATTGTTTTGGTAACATATTCTAAGGTTATGAAGGTATGTGTGTGTGTGGTGTTAAGGATATCCATGTTTTCATAAATTGACAGTGTCATTAAATTTTAGGGAGGGAGAACATAGTGTACTTCTGCTGATAAAAGTATGCTCAAGAATGGAGAATAACCCAGGAATTGTAGAAAATAAACCCTGGAGTCATTTATCTAATGGGGACAGTATGTTTCTAGGAGCAAAACCTAAGGAAAAAGATGCTAGCTCTTGTGGTCATTTTTTTCAAACATGGGCTAGCGACTTATTACAGCAGAGCCTGTAAGAAGAAAAGAAAACTGATGCCTGGTATTGTTTAAACCAAGGGTTAAAGTACTGCGTCTGCCATCACTATGGCTCTTGTGTCCATTAGCTGTAGGTGTCACTCACCAATCATTGCTGCCAAAAAAGAGTGATGCATTAAAAAAGTTGACCATTGCATTAGCAAAGGACAAGAAACTTCTGACTTTGAATTAATCTTACATAGTTTGTTAAAGGAAGGGATTTAAGG
The DNA here is from genome assembly GCA_004024765.1 of Zapus hudsonius. Classification (NCBI taxonomy): domain Eukaryota; kingdom Metazoa; phylum Chordata; class Mammalia; order Rodentia; family Dipodidae; genus Zapus; species Zapus hudsonius. Next base: position 21,801 of record PVHP010020562.1, on the reverse strand, counting down.
ATATGACCCGTTGGTCAATGCTGATCCACTCTTTGGGCATTAGTCCACAATATTTTGATGAAAAAAATCACTTGAGTTAATTTCTAAAATATTTCTTAAATATTAAAATTTAATCTTAAGATGTATAAAGTAATATAACACAATTAATTTTTTATTATCTTTAAGTCCAGTTAAAATGTTTGACAAGTTTTTTTTCAAGAATCTAAGATATCTCAATACAAAATCCATCTTGTACTGCCATCTAGTATTCTGCTCTTTGGAACACAGAGCGTTTGTTTCACTTGGGAAAACCACAGTGAATAAGTGTATTTCTTTTTGGACATACATGTAGTAAGATTTCAAATTTTTCTGTGATGTAAGAAAATCATGTCTCAGTCAATGCTTTGTGGGTAAGTAAAGCGGAAGTCAAGAAAGAGAAATGGGAGAAAGAGAATGAAGACTTGATAGTAAAATAGGCTGGAAGGAAAGAGAGAAAGAGAGTAAGTATGAAAGAAAGACAAGAAACACAGCAAGAACTAGAAGCTGAAAATAACATAATGCATGAAAGATATTTACATCATAAAACAATCAATGACTATTCCAACAATGGAATTTTATTACTTATAATGCATAATACATTAGAAACATTTATCTGTGGTACACCTTAAATAAGCATGTTTGAGTGAAATAAATTTCACCCTTTGTTCTGCAGTATGAGAGGCACAGCATGAGTTCACCTGATAAGTTAGTGGCACACGCTGTCAACTTGAAAGATCATTGAGTTTCTTACTGCTATTTTGCAGTATATTCTCCTAAAAGAGAATATATAAGAATACTGTCTTATAAGCTTACTTGAAAATAAATTCAGCTAAGAGAAATAATTTTTGAAGCCCACATAAATAATAGAAAGTGTTTTTTATTTATTTTTCTTGAAGTCACACTACTGTGCAACAGTAAAACAAAATCGCCTGCACTTAATGGTCACAGAACACTTTTTGTTCTGAAATATCCCTAATCTCACCTTGCTCCAACCTCAGGCCACCATAGTTATCTTCAGGACTTATAAGGGTTTTTTTTGTTCTAATTATGTATAATATCTAGTCACACTATTCATTCCGTGCTGCTTTATTTCACGTAACATAATGTTCTCCAATTCTGTCCATATTGTCTCAAATTACAAGATTTCCTTCTTTTATATGGCTGTATAGAATTGAATTATGCAATGTAACAGACTTCCTTTTCCCAGTAATAACGTATATGTTTTTCCATTTATCCACTTTTATTAGAGCTGAGATGAATATGTGAGTTCAGGTCTCTCTTCAAAATACTGATTACATAGTCTTATATACCCAGTAGGGTGATTTCGGATTCAAAAGTCTTATTTTATAAATTGGAAGTAGTTTCTTAATGTTTTCTGTAATAGCTGCAGTAGATTACATTCCCTATTTTATGCAAATATTTCCCTTTACCCCACTTTTCCCAGAACTTACATTTTGTCTTTTTAATAATATCCATTATTTTCTTTTTTTCTTTTGCTTTCTTTCTTTGTGGTACTGGGAACTGAACGTAGGGCCTTGCATGCTAAGGAAGTACTCTACCACTGAGCTTTATCCCAAACCAAAAAATAGCCATGGTTAATACTACGAAGAGGTAACACACTGTGGTTTGAACTTGTATTTAATGATTAGTGATATGGAGTGATTTTTCATACCATTGTAGCAATTTGTATGACTTATTGTGACAAATTACTATTATTATTTCTGAAAATTTATACCTTATCAAATGTATAGATTGCAATATTTCTCTCAACTCTTGATGATTTCCTTTGCTTGGAGGAAGTATTTTAACTGAACATCATCTAATTTCTACATTTTTGCCCTTATTTCCAGGCTTGTGACATCTCCAAAATCCTCTTGCCTATTTTAAAGTTCAGAAGAACTTAACCCCTTTTCTAATGTGTTATTTTTCTTATGTCTTAAATTTAGCCTTTTAATTCAAGAAAGATAAAAGTTTACCATGAAATGTATATTCTTGTCATCTTATTATATAATTATTTTCATTCATGTAATATTGATATGTTAATTATACTATATTAAAGATAGTGTATCCCTAAAAAAATACAGCATTAAATGGGAAGCCATATGATTTCTTTGTTATAGAAAAGTTTTTAAATTAAAGAAAACTATTGTAAATATTTATTGGTTTATATCAGTATTTATATAGTCTTTCATTAAAAAAGGGTAATAATTTTTCGTAGCATACTAGTGGTATTGTGTTCCATAATTAAAATAAAATCCCTAAGAGAATATTTTGTCATTCTTTCTGTCCTTTCTCTCATGTCTTTCCTTATTATTATTATTATTATTATTATTATTATTATTATTGATTCAAGGGTTTGAGTCCAGGACCACACCATGCAAAGTAATCAATCTACCATGAATTGAGCCCCCAGATCATATAAATTATGATTCTGAAACAAAGCATTTGAAATATTGGAGTGGATGAATACATGTCAATCATACAAGCTGCATCATCCATCAGAGCTTGAAAGTATACTCAGCAGGCAATCATGATGAATGTATTCACTAGACACTCTGCGTATTTACCAGTTGTGAAGAAGCACTTCTTTACTTACCTTAGCTGCTACATATAATTGGAAAAAAAAAACCTTTGAAACTCAATTTATTTTGATGAGCTCAGGTGAGTTATATATTTATTACTTGGTGTTTGATCAGCATCCTTAGAGTAGATGTATATGTAATTGCATAATTGTAATTATAGCACAATTACAATTATAATATAATGTAATTGCATTGTTCTATATGGTTACTTGATAACACAGCTATAAGAACCCATATACTTTACTATGGAAAACATGCTATTAGGCTTTTATCTTTCTGTGATACCTTTGTTTGTGACTCTTGTGGATGACTTAGATGGACCTAAAGAGGTTTAGATCCCTATGTTTTTGCATTGTGCTTGAGAACTATATTTCATAGCAACCATAACACTTTCTATGCTTCAAATTTTGAATGTTTGTATGTGAAATAGTGAATGCAATACTCTAAATGTTAAACTGTTTCCGTACCATGGATTTTATGACAAAAAAACTGTTCACAACATGATGAATAATTTTAACATCAACATTAACATCTAGATAAGATTGGCTACAGCCAATGAGTCCAAAAGCCATAAGAAAAAAAGTTTCCCAAGAAATGTTTTCTCTCAATACTACAGGTTAAAATTGTATTGCTAATCTGCAGACTTGACCATCAGATTTAATCTTGCCTATACTCCATTACTTCACAATTAAAGCCCTTTACACACACACACACACACACACACACACACACACACACACACACACCCCAAATTGATCAAATTGATTTTCTCTGTGGTAGAATTTTGATAATATACAGCCTAAGTCACAAAGAATACAACAGAAAATAGGAGTGATGTATTAAATGTTAATGAAAAGTTAATGTCAGTGCAGCAGGGAATGAAGACATGTAAAAAAGTTAATGTTCTAGTTAATAGCACTAATTAAAACACTGTGAAATTTCTGTCTGAACTTTAAGGCATAGTGCTTAGTTTGTTTCAGTGCGATGCTTAATGTAAAAAAAAAAAAAAAAAAATAGGACCAGTAATGAGGTAAAGGACTGCTTTATCCACATGATTCATGTGAAAATTGAAGAAATATGGCATAAAATTATATTCCATAGTTTTAACCTTTGCAATATTTAGGCTGTTAGAACTAATATGTGGGGGGAAACTAATCTGATATTTAGAGTTAAAGAAATGAATTTTCCAAATGAAATTTGAGGATATAACAAACTAACAGACAAACGTTACTCTCTTCTGTAATTTGTTTTGAAATTAAGTATATAGAATTTAAAAGTGGTTAAATATATCAAATTATAAAATTGATATGGGAAAATCTTAGTTATATATATATATATATATATATATATATATATATATATATATATATATACATTTTTTTTACCATTGAATTCCCCCCCCCAGTTATGCAAAAGAATTATACACAGGGACAGAAATAAATTTTATTACACATTTATTCTAATTTATTAATTTAGGGAAAGGGGAATTGGATGGGGAAGCCTCCCAGTCACCACGTGAGAAGTTACAGAGTTCTCCAGCCACCATTGTGGGGAAAACAAGTGTCAGAAAGTTTAACAAAATTTATATCATTTAGCTAATTAAGCCCAAACGGAAAAGATAACAGAGAGCTCACATCATGAGAAGGAGAGGTTCATGAGGGAAAAGGTCTGGAGCCTGCCCCCACCCCAGCCATTACCTTTCCTAAGGCTTGGATCAGAGGTCCTTCTGCTAGCTTGCCATGTCAGGGAAGAGACCTGCTTCCTCTCAGGAAGATAATTTAAGTTGTCCCCAGGTGCGTCAGAGACACAGCTGATTGGTTCATATTTGACCAATCGGTTTTAGCACCTAGGTTACAGCTCTAACTAGACACATCCCACTCAGGGGGAGGTGTGGTCCCTGCAGACCAGACATCTGACCATCACAAAATGATCATTGTTTTCTTTCCTCATTATAAGAGAAAGGGTTTGGCTTGATGGCACACTCCCTTAATCCCAGAACTAGGGAGTCACTGGTAGGGGGATAGCTTTGAGTTTGAGGCCACTCTGAGAGTAAATAGTGAAATCCAGAGCAGCATGTCAGCCTGTGATTGAATAAATAGAGATGAGAGAGAGAGAGAGAGAGAGAGAGAGAGAGAGAGAGAGAGAGAGAGAGAAGAAATAGAAGAGGAAGATGGAGATAAAGAAATAGAGGATGAGGAAGAAAATAGAAGACAGAAGAAATTATACAAGAAAAAGAGGAAAAATAGTTTTATTCGATGATACATAGACCAATTCCTAGACTTATTGGTCACTGAAACTGATTTATATATTTGTCAAAAATTGCACATTTTCCTGTATACTTTTTATAGTGAATGTTTATTTTCTATTTTTAAAACCTTAATGTTTTTGCATGTCTATCCCAGACACATGTGGCCTGTGAGACACTTCTTGGCCCATAAATTGCTATTTTTGCCTTACCTTGTATTCAATAAGTAATCTGAACTAAGACATGAAATAAACCATATGCATGCTCTCAGTAGATGAGGTTTCCAATGCCTTCTCATGATAAAACTGGCTTCAGAAATATCTGTGAAGAAGCCTATGTATCCTGAAGCACTAGAGTCTCATTAGTCTGTTATTATTCTAGATCATCTGAACCAGAAACAACAAAAATAAGGCTGCTGAAAAATTTCAACATGTAATAGTTTACTGTTTGTCAGATTGAAGTCCATGTCTGTATGCCAGACCTCTGAAATATAATCTTATTTAATTAGGTACCAATATACATGTCTACACTTCTAGAACACATTTTGTCCCCACTGTCCAAAAAAAATTGACTATGATGTGATTTCAGTGGATTAGTTTTTAGTTTTTAGTGATTTTTTTTATCATTCACAAACCTGAAAAGTGGCCACTGCATCCTGACCAGTAATATTTTTATATTCTTCCTCATCTATCTTGCTATTGACACACAACCATGTATGCCGTGTAAACCACAGCAAATAACAAAAACATGTGTTCACTAAGTGTAGAGTGCACAGAGATGTGAATGGTTAGTACCAAGAAGCTGTAACATGAAGTGAAATTTTACAGATAAATGCAATTTATCAGAAATTTTGTTACATTTTCCTTTAAAATCAATGACTAATTGTATATTTTAAATATGTTTTTAGAACAGTTGCCTTCAATTTAATGATCTACTAAATTTAGAATTAAATAACTTCACTCTAGGTTGCTATTAATACAAACTTGTAATTGTCACCAAGTATGAAGAAGATACCTAGAAAAACAAATAATGTTTCTAAAAAATTCACAGTATAAATGTTTGTAAACATAAAAATATACACAATGATAGGCAACAGAAAACTCATTAGAATGTAAATTACATGTAAGGTATTTTATTTATTTATTTATTTATTTTTTGTAAGGTCTTTTAAAGAGACTTTGTGTCTTACATTAGAAATTATTAATCTTTACAGAGTAGTGATTTCACCACAACTATTTTCTGAATTCCATTGTAAGGAACAAACAGTACTCAAGACACGCTAAGCCTGTTGTTTATTTTGAATAATAGTGGCAAATATTGTCTGATTTAAGATTATATTTTGCTGAAGGCTTTTAAAACGTGATGATTGGTTAGAAGCAATTGAGCATGCATGCTGGACATATGTCTTGCTCTCAAATGAGTTGTCAATTCCCATGCTTTACATTAGGACTTGTCTGTTACAATGACAGAATGATAAATAAACAAGTTTGTTTTTGCACAGGCAAGATATATGGTTCATATCCATCATTTTAATGAATAGTAAACAATTTTATAATAATTTATTAACCTAGATAATTATATCCATGAGAATTTTCAGTGTTATACATTGATATTATTTGGAGACATTTTCACAGAATTGTAATCTATTTTCAAAGGTTCATGTTTCAGGATCTTCCCAGTAGAGATTCAAACTCAAAATGAGCATTGTGCATTGTATTATGTCACGTACCAAAGCCTAAATCTCTGTCTGGTTTCCCATACTTTCGTGAAGCCTATAGGAGAGAAGAGGATTTAGAGAACAATGTAGACATAATGCTTAAAATTCTGAATATTCCATTAGACAGAAATGTAATACATAGTTGTAAGTATGTTAACAATAACACTCTCCAGTCTTGTCAACCTTAGAGAATGTCCACATGATAGCTTGTTTTGCAACTGTTTTTACACTGCAGCATTTAGAATTAATAAAAAAGACATGTTCACCATGAAATTAATTACAAATATTTTATCACTATAATATCATGCAGATTAACATCTTGTGTTTTTAAAAATATGCTGTTAAAAAGTGAAACTGGAAATTTTTCAATAGTTATGAAACAATTAAAGCATACATTTTACAGTGTTCAGAAAATGAATAATATTTTTGTCATTTGTTCAAGGTAAGGTTTCACTCTGGCCTAAAATGACCAGGAACTCCCTCTGTACTTTCAATCTGGCCTTCAACAGATGGCAATCCTCCTACCCCTGCCTCCCAATTGCTGGGATTAAAGGTTTATGCTACCACATCTGGCTAGAAAATGAATAATTTTAGTGATATATATATATATATATATATATATATATATATTACTTTAAACAAAGATTTAAAGATTTAAATTTTTAAAATCAGCCTTAAAATTGAATAGATATATTTCTACTCTTTTTTTTTTGGTTTTTTGAGGTAGGGTCTCACTCTAGTCCACTCTGTAGTCTCAGGGTGGCCTTGAACTCACGGCGATCCTCCTACCTCTGCCTCCCAAGTGCTGGGATTAAAGGCATGCACCACCACGCCCGGCTTATTTCTACTCTTACAAATTAAACAGAAGATAATGACAGTAAAAAAATAAAATGACGAGTTGACAAAGCAGTGACAGACACCTGTGATGGATGGCAGTGACTTTAGAAAAAGGTTAACAGATTTAAACACTTCATTTCACATCACAAATCTGAAATGTCCATAGGAGATAAATATATTAAGCAGTCTGAATTTCCATGTTCTATAAAACCTAAATATTCAGTGATATGAAGAAATGTACACTGATTCCATTGGACATGAATGTGGAATTGGGATTTGGTTTTAGATTTTTGAGAAATATTTGCTGTTTCATATCTTCTTCTAATCCTTAGAGGAGTATAGAAATAAAGTCACTCTTTTTGATCTTTGGCCATATGACCATACTTCAGATCAAGGGCAATGTTCTGCAAACATTATTTCCCACACTTGTCTCTAAAAAGGAAGAAAAAAGAAAATGTCAGGAACCTATTACCTCATGAATGCCAATATAAGATTACTGAAGATAAAACATATATATATATATATATATATATATATATATATATATATATATATATATATATATATATATATATATATATATAAAATGTATGTGCATATATATTTGAATAAAATTTGTGAGCATTATCTGTGTGCAAACTGATATATATGACTAAAAGTGATCAGTTTTTAAGTCTCCTTCTTGAAATTGAAGCTTCATATTTAACATTCATTTCTGCCAAAATAAAATATTTTCAAATACAAAATTTGGGTTTAAGATTCTCTAACTCTTTTACCACCAGGAGTAGGGACTGAACCTCATGGATACTAGGAAAATGCTTTACCACTAGCAGTATTTCCATCCCAAGATTGCAAAACTTTTAAGAAAACCACACATTTTAAATGCAGGAAATAAATCTTAAAAAGATGAATTTATGATAAAAGGACAAATCAAGACATTTGAAAATAAATTTAGCTAAAATATCAGGAAAAAGAGAATCTTCATTCTCACCAATTTTCCTCTGCATTCTAGTGTAGGACCTAGAAAGTGAAAAAAATAAATCCAAGTAATTGAAAATTGAAAAATAATAGTAACTTTACCCAATATCATCTGATATTGTCAAGGTCATCTATTATTACAAGAGATTGTGTGTAGATTCTAGATGATGAAAGACCACATGCTGAATTGACTGTGAAGACCAGAACTGCAATTGTTGAAGTAGAGCATGAGAGTTTGGTGAAGACCAATTGAGCAGTTAGACAATGACTCACCACGCCCCCTTCTCCACAAAAAGTCCTATGCCACACTCATCAAAGATCCACAGCACTCCCTAGAGCCAGTAAGATAAATCTAAAACCAAATCCCAATTCCATTTTCAGGTCCAATGGAATCAGTGTGCGTTCCTTCATATCACTGAATATTTAGGTTTTATAGAACATGCCTCCAAGTACAGAGAGCCTGGAGGTCAGGCCTTGCTGTGCAAGCTGTGACTGAAGTTAGGCAGTATGAAAGTGAAGAAATAACCCTTACCAAGGCCAATGCTTTTGCCAAGGGTTCCATCTTGGCCCTTCCCGACACAGAACTGAGCCAAGTTCATGAGACTGTGAAAAAGCCAAAAGTGACATTACTCTCCTCAGTGCAGTTGTGATAGAAATTTACTCCAAAGGATTTACTTATTTAGAATTAAATGAATAAATTAAATAACAAATCCAAACTCCATCAGGGAAATACATACCTCATCTCTGTTTGCATGTGTTTGACCTAGCAATGCATGTTATACGTCCCTCATAAGTGAGGTTTTCTATGTGAAATATGATAAGGAGGGAAAGAATTCAAAACTCATTTCAGTATCCAAAACACTGACATGATAATTTTAGTCTAATATATTTTTAGTATATAGTGTTTTTTCTGTTTGTATATTACTGATATTTTTGTCATTTTAATATTTTTTTTATTTTTAATTCTTAAATATATGTCATGTATTGTCATGTTTAGTTTATATATAGCAAAGTCAGCCTTTAGGATGAGGAGTAAGGAGGAGTAAGTCTCCACTCACTCTAATATTGAGTCTAATATCCTTCTCATCCACAGCTCATACCTCTTCAAATCCTTTTATTTTCCCTTTCCTTTATTCCTTTTTACATGTCTTCAATGGCTTAAAGCAAAGTCTACAATCTTTGGATTTAACAGTATTCCAGCATTCATTTCCATAGTATTTCCACACCTAATTTTTTTTCAAACCTGATCAAATAATAATTCCTATTATTCACACTAAATCTCTCCCACTAATCTGAGTAACTAACACTGCTATATACTGTATTATCCTTGTTCATTTATGCTGCAATGGTTATTGAAATTAAATGGTACATTGCTATTAATGGATAGCTTGACATTTGCACAGTGGACATACCCATCAGCTGCCCGTGATGCTGCAAATAATAATCCACTATGGCAGTAATATACAGGCTGTACCATGTACTGTTTCTCATGGTAAAGGATCTAATGTCTGAACTATGTACCTCAACTCAACCAAAAACTAGCCCCACTTGAACACTGAAAATATTTAAAGTAAATAATTAGACCACAGGGGAAAAAAATTCCTAAGCACTGAGGTAAGCCTAGTTGCAAAAACCTAACTGTAGTAATAAAAGTCAGACCATTTTTCCTAAATATTGATGTGTCATTTTTCCTTTCAGCTGAGTATAATTCCATCATGTAAATATACCACAGTTTTGTTGTCCATTCCTCCATGGATGAGCATTTGGGTTGATTCCAATTCTTGGCTATTATGAATTGAGCTGCTATAAATATAGTTGTACAAAATTTTCTGCATCGAGATGTGGCATCTTGTGGGTAGATGCCTAGTAGAGGGATAGCTGGGTCCATTGGTAGTTCTATGTCCATTCTGTCTAGGAATCTCCACACTGCTTTCCATAGTGGTTGAACAAGTTTGCAATCCCACCAGCAGTGAATGAGGGTTCCTTTTTCCCCGCATCCACGCCAGCAACGATTGTTGTTGGTTTTCTTTATGATTGTCATTCTGACAGGGGTAAGATGGTATCTCACTGTGGTTTTGATTTGCATTTCCCTGATGCTTAAGGATGCTGAGCACTTTCTTAAATGAGTCAAGGCCATTTGTGTTTCCTCCTCTGTGAATTCTCTGTTGAGATCAGTACCCCATTTTGTGAGGGGGTATTTTGGGTTTTTGTTATTAATTTTTTTTAGTTCTCTGTAGGTTTTGGAAATTAGACCTCTGTCTGAGTTATAGCTGGCGAAAATCATTTCCCAGTTTGAAGGGGGTCTATTGGCTCTGAGTATGGTTTGTTTGTCTGTACAGCAACTTCTGAGCCTGATCAGGTCCCATTGGTTAAGTGTTCGTTGTATTTCCTGGGCTGTTGGAGATTTGCTCAGGAAATTTTTTCCAACTCCTATTTCTTGTAGAGTTCCTCCTATTTTTTCTTCCAGGGTGTACACGGTTACCGGATTTATATTAAGTTCTCTGATCCATTTGGAGTTGATTTTTGAGCATGGTGAAAGGAGTGGGTCTATTTTCATTTTTTTTTTTTACAAATGTTTATCCAATTCCTCCAGCACCATTTGTTGAAGATGCTATCTTTGGCCCAGCATACATTGTTGGCCCCCTTGTCAGAGACCAAATAACTGAAGTTACTTCCATTTAAAGCTGGGTCTTCAATTCTGTTCCATTGATCTGTCTTTCTGTTTTTATGCCAGTACCATACTGTTTTTGTTCCTATGGCTTTGTAGTATGTTTTGAAGTCAGGCATGGTGATACCTCCTGAGTAGGATTTTTTACTTAGAATAGTTTTGGCCATCCGAGGTCTTTTGCCCTTCCAAATAAATTTAGAGATTATTTTTTCTATGTCTGTGAAGAAAGAGGTTGGGATTTTTATCGGCATAGCATTGAATCTGTGAATCACTTTTGGCAGGATTGCCATTTTTACTATATTGATTCTCCCTATCCATAAGCATGAAATATCTTTCCCTCTTCTCACATCCTCCTCTATTTCCTTTATGAGTGTTTCAGTATTTTCCTTATATAAGTCCTTTACAACCTTGGTTAGTGATATTCCAAGGTATTTGATTTTCTTTGAGGCTAAAGAAAATGGGACAGTCTCTCTGATGTCTTTTTCTGTCTGCTTGTCCTCTGCATATATAAAGGCTACTGATTTTTGAGTGTTGACTTTGTATCCTACCACGTTGCTGAAGGCATTAATCACCTTCAAGAGGTTACTGATACTATTCTTTGGGTCTGATATATAAAGGATCATGTCATCTGCAAAGAGGGATAGTTTAATTTCTTCCTTTCTGATTTGTATCCCTTTTATGTCCTTCTCTTGTCTAATCGCTTGGGCTAGAACTTCAAGCACTACGTTGAAGAGCAGTGGTGAGAGTGGGCAGCCTTGTCTTGTTCCTGAATTAGTTTTGTAAATTGTCTTTATTAAGTTGAGAAATAGGCCATCTATGCCTATTTTTCAAGAGCTTTGAACATGAAGAGGTGTTGAATTTTGTCAAAAGCCTTCTCCGCATCTATTGAGATAACCATGTGATTTTTGTGTTTGAGCCGATTAATGTGATGTATGACATATATCGACTTGCGTATGTTGAACCATCCCTGCATCTCTGGGATAAAGCCAACTTGGTTAGGGTGGATAATATTTTTGATGTAGTGGTGTATCCAGTTTGCTAGGACTTTGTTCAGGATTTTTGCTTCTAAGTTCATCAGAGATATAGGTCTATAGTTATCTGTTCTTGTGGCATCTTTGCCTGGTTTGGGGATTAGGGCAATGGTAACTTTATAGAAGGTGTTTGGTAGCCTTCCCTCTTTTTCTATGCTTCTAACAAGCTTCAGAAAGAGTGGTTTTAGCTCTGTGATGAAGGATTGGTAGAATTCAACTGAAAAACCATCTGGTCCTGGGCTTTTCTTTTTGGGAAGGTTTTTGATTACATCTTCAATCTCAGCGGATGTGATAGGTTTATTTAGTGCTTTTATCTGCTCTGGGTTAAGCTTTGACAGTTGGTAGGTGTCCATATACTTATCCATTTCTTCCAGGTTCTCTAATTTTGTGGAGTAGAGTTTTTGGAAGTATGACCTGATGATTCTTACAATGTCTTTAGGATCTGTTGTGATCTCACCATTGTCCTTACTGATTTTGTTGATTTGGGCTTTCTCATTTCTTCGTTTGATTAGATTGACCAGGTCTTTGTTGATTTTATTAACTTTTTCAAAGAACCAACTCTTTGATTTATCTATTTTTAATTGTTTTCTTTATTTCCAATTCATTAATCTCAGCTCTGATTTTAATTATTTCCTTTCGTCTTGAGCTCCTCAGGTTAGCTTTTTCCATCTGTTCAAATGCTTTTAGGTGGGTGGTTAGGCTATTGATTTGAGACCTTTCTGTCTTTGATATGAAGGCATTTAGCGTGATGAACTTTCCCCTCAGGACTGCCTTCATTGTGTCCCATAAGTTCTGATATGAAGTGTTATCATCATCATTTAATACTAGGAAATTCTGAATTTCCTGTTTTATTTCTTGGATGACCCAATCATTTTCTAGGAGGGAATTATTCAGGCACCAATACTTTGTGTATTTTCTGGATCCTGTTCCACTGTTAATTTCTACCTTTAATGCACTATGGTCTGATATGATGCAAGGAACTACATCAATCTTCCTGAATTTGTTTAGGGAGGATTTGTTACATAACATGTGATCAATATTAGAAAAAAGTCCCATTCACTGCTGAGAAGAATGTATATTCTGTGTCTTTGGGGTAGAATGTTCTGTAAATATCTGTTATCCCCAGCTGATCAATAGTGTCATTAAGCTCCATTATGTCCCTGCTGATCTTCTGTTTGGTTGATCAGTCTAGAGCTGATAGAGGTGTATTAAAATCTTCTACTATGATGGAATTAGAGTCTATTTCTGCTTTATTTTTGAGTAGGGTTTCCTTTACGAATTGTGTTGCACCTGAATTTGGTGCATATATGTTAATGATGGGGATATCTTCCTGCTGGATCATTCCTTTGATGAGTAAGAAGTGACCTTCCTTATCCTTTTTAATTGATTTTGGTGTAAAGTCTATTTTGTCAGAGATTAATGTAGCCACACCTGCTTGCTTTTTACTTCCACATGTCTGATAAACTTCTTTCCAACCTTTTACTCTAAGAAGATTGCTGTCTTTAGAAGTAAAGTGTGTTTCCTGAAGGCAGCAGATGGAAGGGTCCATTTTTCTGAACCACCCTGCAAGTCTCTGTCTTTTTATAGGGGAGTTAAGTCCATTTATATTCAGTGATATAATTGTGAGGTTTGATTTAAGCCCTGCCATGATGAAGGGTTAATGGGGGTTGTTGTCTCTGCTGCTGTTATTAGCGCACTGACTGCAATTGTTGTGTCTGGTCTCTGGTACTCTTCTGAGGTAGATTTCTTGTTTCTTCTGTGTGGGATATCTCTTAAATCATCTTCTGAAATTTTGGCTTTGTGTTCAAATAGTTGTAGAGCTGGTTTACTTTATGGAACACTTTCACTTCTCCATCTATTGTGAGGGATAGCTTTGCTGGGTAGAGTAGTCTAGGTTGAAAGCCATACTTCTTTAGGCCCTGAAAAGCATTACTCCAAGCCCTTCTGGCTTTCATGGTTTCTAATGAGAAGTCTGAGGTAAGTCTGATTGCTTTTCCTCTGTAAGTTACGGTTTGCTTTTCTCTAGCAGCTTTGAGTATTTTCTTTTTGCTTTCTATGTTAGGCATCTTAATTAAAATGTGTCTTGGAGAATTCCTCTTCATGTCCTGTCTGTTTGGAGTCCTTGGGCCCCTTGAAAGTTGAGTGGGCTTTCTCTTGTTAGATATGGAAATTTTTCTTGAATAATTCTGTTGAAGATATTTCCTATGCCCTTAGCCTGGGCTTCTTCTCCCTCTGGGATCCCCATGATTCTAATATTGGTCCTCTTTATTGTATCCCATAGATCCCTCAAGTTTTGCTCACTTGATTTCTTGAATTTATTGAAACCTATGACATCCTTATTAATTCCTTCTGATTTGTCTTCTACATATGAAAGTCTGTCCTCCAAATTATCAACTCTGGGACTGATTAATTCAAGGGAGGTTTTTAACATCTCCTTTTCATTATTTGTTTCTGCTATAATTTTGTTTATAGTCTCCAATTCTTTGGTGGGATCTAATTTCCAATCTAATTTTGTTTTTGCTTGGGATTCCTGATAATCATTTTTTAAGTTTTTTTAAGTCCTCATCAAATTTAATCATTTGATTGTCTAGCTCCTCTCTCAGTTGATTAATCTTCAATTCACTTAATGTGTTTCTGAATTCATTCATATTTCTCTCCATTAAATTCAGTCTGGAGTCTATGCTTGAGTTAGATAGCTTCATCTCATTCATGTCTTTTCTCATTAGCTGCTTCATATTTGCATTGCAGATGCGGTCAGGAGTCATATTGTTCTCTCTTTGCGATTGTGTATGTGTTGCCTCTACTCCTTTGCCACTTTCCTGTTCCATAAAGGGACTAGGGGCCCTGGGCTGGGGAGTTCCGTCTTTGATTTCTGTGGGTTTTTTCCTTTAATTTCTTCCCATGTCTAGGCAGAGGTTCCCAGGTGCCTGAGGCCTGGCTCCGCTGCCTGGCAGCTGCGGTCGGAGTGAGGTCCGGGAACCACGCTAGTTCAGTTTGCCCGAGGAGTGCGTCTGCCCGTGTATGGGGGGGGGGGTGTCTCAGGGAGAAGTGCGCCCAAGAATCTCTGGAGGGAGGTTGGAGGAAGGGGGCCCTGGAGGGAGAGGTGCTCCGCCGGCAAGGGCTCTTGAGCAGTACCAGAGAGGAGACAATGCCCCCGGTGGGAGTGGGAGCTAGGGGTGGGGGAAGGGTGGCGCTCTGTTCCTCTGCTGAGTAGAAAGCAGCTGGGGAGACCTGACCCCCCAGCTAGTGCAGAGTTGGGAAGACGGTAGGTTTGGGTTCAGGGCCAGCTGACGTCCCAGGTTTGGATCCCAGCTAAAGAATCATACCTTTTCACCGAGAGTCCTGGTGAGGCTGCTACTTGTCTGCCATCATGCTCCGCCCCGGCCGGGAAAATTTCTATAAAGGCATTTGAATTCCTAAATACACCAATTTCTTTAGTTTCTACCCCAGCTCACTCTAGTTGTTGCAGTTGCTCTTCTCTAGTTGTTCATGAAATATAATGATACGTTTTGGGGAATCTATATCTAAAACACATTGGAAAACTAAGTTTATTATGATACTTAAGCTTTACTCTGAAGTCAGGTTTCCTCTATTTCTTTATGGTTAGGAAAATGAAGATCAAAATAATATGCTAGATAATACTTGCTTTATGAGTACCCTTTTACCAGTTGATAACAGCTATCTGTATCATTCCTAAATATATAAGTATTCTCTCTATATATTTGTGTGTATTTCTGTATAACTCTTTGAAAACTCTCTTGGTTTCTCTGTATCACATAACTGTTTATTGATTAAAGTTTTATTATTTCATTCTTTCCCTTTTTTCAGATGAGATACCATACAGGTCTTAAACATTTGCAGCCTTAATTTTAGCAAAAAATCTGTCTTATAAGAAAACATCAAGAGCTAGAGGAGATGGCACTTTTTCTGTTCATGTTTCATGCCTCTACTTAGAGAAAATGTAGATGGTATTAAATTGGAATATACAAAACGGAGTTAAAGGATACAGGTGATAAATTCAAAAAAAGGTGCTCAAAACAGAGCAAAAGGATCAAAATGTCTGCTAAAAAGGAAAAGGAGGAGCCCTCAGCTATCTAGGTTGCAATATCAAGCAAGTGAATGAAGAAGCCTCTACAGAAAATCTACAAAGGATCAAGAGAAATGAGTTGGGAAACCTAAACTGTGCTAACAAAATAAGCATACTTCCATAAAGTCTCAAAATCTTAACCAAAATAAATATCAATCATACCTATCCAAGGCTATTTATAAACAAATTGTACATTAGCAGCAATAGTTTTTAAATTCAGAATAAATCACATTGGATGCATGGACTAAAAATGCACATAGTGAACTTCTCTTAAGAATGTGTCTTTTCCTCAAATGAATTAAAAACAAATTTAAAAAAAATGCTAGCATAGAATCTTATATATAACAAGAAAATATTTTAGATATTATAGCAAAACAAAGTTGTTATCTGATTAATAAAAGGTGAGCGAGTATCCTGTAAAAACTCATCCTGCATGACCTGTAAAAGGCCATGGTCCCTCACGGAAAATAAAAGGATAGAATTTCATATTTATACTAAAGAATAATAAAAAACAATGATGGCGAATTTGTGGGACATCACTAGGATTGGCACATTCATTTTTTATGTTAATCATGTTAGAACATTTATTTATGGCTACAGAAGAAATAAGAAAATGTACAATGGCGTGAGATCAGTACTCAAGAAGAGAGTAGCAAAAATATTCATGATAAGAATTTGGATTCCAATATTGGAATGTTACATGAAGAATTCTAATGGCAGTTAAAGATTGACTATAAAAAGACAATAATATGCTTGAGGAATCCCTGAAAATGTCCAGTAAATTACTATTTATGAAAATACATAAAAAGAAAGTAACAAGAGAAAGCAAAGAAAGTACAAAAAGAATCATGTGTAAATTGGATTAAGCAAAAATTAATAGCAAAGTGGTAGATTTTAAATGAACCATCTTAAAAATTACCATAATAATGGAGCAGTCTAAATATTTCATTTAAGAGGAGAAAGTTAAGAATAGCTCAGTCGTATCATGCTTGACTGGTATGTCTGCAGCCTCGGACTAATTCACATACCGTATAGAGAGCATCCACTACAAAATTCAAAATTTTATCATGAAAATATAAAATTTAACTGACCAGATAAGAAGCACTGTTATATTTGAAAAATGATTACAAAAGTCACCAGTGCACTTTTAAACAATTACATTATTAACACAAACTTAGAAGATTAAAAGTTCACAATTATAACACAATTTTTATGTGTTGAGGGCGGTTGCAGCTCACCTGGTTCTTCTTCACAACATCTCACTGGACTTCAGAGGATTCATTAGGCAGGCTGTTCAATTCCCATGGCCTCTCTGGCAGAGAATGCTCAGTGACAAATTTAATATTACAATTGCAACACTGCCATGGTAAGAACTGTAAAATAATGTTTACAATATAAAAGCAATACCTAGCTCTTCACTTACTGAGCATTCAGTTTAGTTTATATCAGTTCTAAAAATGAATATGCAGAAAATAATCCCAGTCAAAATTTTTAGTCTTCATGAATTCTATTGTTAGCAATGTATTGCACAGGACCTGCAAGAAACATAATGACTTTCAAAACACCATTGGAGGATCCACTCTAACTTAAGCCTTACTGTAAAGCTACACTTATCAAAATGCTGTCTTGCTTTTCTACATATTAACTTCCTTGGATAATGAGAAAATAGAGTACACACCACTCTTTGAGATTCTGCTTTTCAGACTTTGGGAGAAATACCCAGGTGTGGTTTAAAATACAGTATTATGCACATTTTAGGTGTAAGCATGCAGTATATGGTTGTATCTGTGTATTTTTGCGTGTGTATGTACACATGTATATATATATATATATATATATATATATATATATATATATATATATATATATATATATGGATTAATATACACATATAATAACAGATGTGGATTCATTTCAAATGCCTTCTTAATTTGTTCTCCACCCAAGTTCTAAGGCAAGATCTCTCATTGAACCTGGGGCTAACCTTTGATTAAACTGGGCTAGCTGGCCAACATTCAGTTACCTCTGCCTCTTCATTGTGAGATTATAGATGCATGCTGGCACACCTGTTTTTTGTTTGTTTGTTTGTTTTTGTATAGGTGCTGGGGATCCAACTCAGTTCCTTATACTTGCATTGCAAATAATTTACCAAGTAAGCCATCTCCCTTGCCCATTGTTAAGTACTTTTAAATATTCTAAGAGAGCTTTCATATTACTTGTTCCTGGTTAAAAAAAAAAAAAAAAAAAACAAGGAAGCACTAACCCACTGGAGAATACAAGGATCTTTTGCATTTGTTATGTGTTTTTTTATTTGACAAGTATTCTTCCTAAGTAGTCTAGGCTGACTTTGAAATCATGATTCTCCTGCTACAGTCTCCTGAGTACTAGGGGTATAGGCATAAGATACTACAATCTACTCTACCAGAATGACTTTACAAGTCATGATTATGATAAATACCTTGGTTATTGTGACAAAAGCAAAGGTGAACTAATATTTTCAAAATTAGGAATACATGAATATTAACATTCATGACATTAATATTGATGAAAGGACAAAGAATCAAAATCATAGAGTCAATATACTTTTGAAAAAATTAAAGATACAAATATCAACTGGATTAATACATTTAAAAATATGTACCTCACATAGATATATTTACAATATATCATATAAAAAACTAAAATATTAACAACTAAACATAAATATTAATGAAGACTTAGACAGAGATTAGCAAGTTTATGCACATGGGAAATACACTCTTGAAATTCTGCTCAACTTTATTTTCAGTGAAATCCAAAATAAACCATGATGGAAAATTTTGAAATAATTTGAGACTAACTGTTGCTGGAGGGAGGCTTGGTGGGAGATATAGCCAGCTCCCCTTACCAGAACTCAGCTCACTCTCTTGCTGACTTCTGTGGCAAGAAGGATAAACATACAGCCTTTACTCCACTATCCTTCCCTGCCATGATGAAGCTTTCTCTCAGGACTGTATATTGAAATGTCTTTCCCCTCCATCAGCAGCTTTTATTGGGGTGTGTAGTCCCATTAATGAGAAGGTAACTAAAAAAGTTATAAATGGAAAGTAATCTGGGTTGTGCTACAAACACTATATTATCAAAAGGCATATTTATGAAAAGAACTCAGATCAAAATATATAACAATTTATTAATAATTGCTCTTTTTTGAAATAAAATCTCACTGTATCCCAGGCTGACCTGAAATTTTTTATGTAGTTTCAGGGTTGTTCAAACTCACAGTGACCCTCCTACCTCAGTTTCCAGCAAGCTGAGATTAAAGGTGCATGCCCCTACACCCAGATTCTTATTTGTTTTTAAAAATATGTGATGTTAACTCTGAGCCAGATAGGGGGTTTGGTGATATTCAGTAGTACTAAGTGCTTCAGTAGTACAAAAATAAATATACTCATAGAACTCAAATCTTACTGGAGAGAGTAACTACACACAAACACACACACACAGAAAGAGAAAGAGATAGAGAGAGACATAGAGATATATAGAGAGAGAAAGAGAGAGAGACTATTCCTAGAAACAACAAATTGTAGCAAAATAAAAATAGCTCTGTTTAGTTTGAGGGCACATATTTGGAGAAAGGTTTACAGGTATTAGTCACACAATATCAAATTTCTTTTTCTTCACATACTGTGTGGCCTCGGACTTATTGTTAAACCTCCTCATAGCTTGGTATATGATCAAGTGTGCTCAGGTAATAACATCATTCTCAATTTTATTAAATAACCTACTACATTCAAATAGACTTTATAGAATATATTTCAAAATGTGCTAGCTGTAATTAGAGTAAAAACATAAAGCATCCAGGAGAATTCAGTGTCAATACAGGAAAACATAAACATAATATGATGATTAAAATTTTAGAATGAGTGCATATTTTGCTTGGTCAAAATAATATAATTAGTATATTATACATACAACCTTTCTAAATCCCAGCTGTTTAACACAGTAGAAAATCACATCATCATTTTAGACTAACATTGTACTTTGCATTTTGAACAGTAAATTGTAGATTGATTCTATTTACAGGTCATTGTAGAATTAATAAGTGTAAAGAATATACTCTATTATTACTTAGGAAGTGTCAATGTTATAATCTGGTATTTGTATTTTTATGTCTGTGGCTATGATTATATATTTTAATGTCTGCAGAATATATACTTATAAACTGTAATGCATTAAACAAGCAAAATTGAATATGTTGCTTATTCTGTTTCAAAAGAATTACAGAATATCTGCCTAAAATTTTCTATAAGCATTTATCAGTGAAAATAATTAACTATTCCTTTAAAAAGGTATCAAAGTGATACTTTGTAGACTAATAAAATATACCTACAAAGAAGACTGAGCAGAGTCATGTTAAACATGTACAAAGGATGAGATTTTGAAAATGTGAAAAATAACTATATTGATATTTGACTGTGTACCCTAGCATCAGAGGGTGTGCTCTGAAATTTACCACTATAGGCCTTCAAGAAGTCTTGAAGCCTGGAGCAAGGGGTCCTTTTCCTCCTATTAAAAACCCCTTGCTTTTCTTATTTAACATATATTGGTCTCACTCTCCAATGAGTTTCTGTTTGTATTTCTCTGAAGGCAGTGAGAGAACCAGGGACAGCTCAATTCCACCAATAAGACATTCGATGAAGGCTGACATCCTGGCAGGAGACAAAACACACCTAGCCTTCACAAAGGGCCCAACTGAAACCTATGAGAAATTGAGGAGACAAACAGAAAAACCAGGCTTCTGGTTCATGATGGCGAACTAGAGGCCACGCAGTGTCCCCGGGGGAACAGAGGTTAGGGTTTTTAGCTGTGCTAGAGGCCGTGGAAGCAAGCAATACCCAGGTCCTCGACTCCGGTAGCCTTCCAGCAACAGAGTCTTCTGACTGAAACCTGAATCTACCTCAAGGACGCTTTGGAGGCAGTGAGTGCAAAAACGCCAGCTGGCAGGACCTGCACCTGCCGGCTGAGCCGCTCCCTTCTCCGCTGCTCCGCGGCTTCCCCATCCGGGCACTTCCTGCTCCCGGGCCCCGGGCCACCCCAGTTCCCGCCGAACTCGAGTTCGAGCTGCTCCCCCACAGCTCCCATGTCCCGCGGCTTCCCCAAACAGGCAGTCCCTGCTCCCGGGACCTGGGCCAACCCAGTTCCTTCCGATCTCCGTGCGAGCCACTCACCAGCGGCTTCCAGTCCAGATCCCGCAGCTTCCCCATCCAGGCAGTTCCTGCTCCCGGGCCCCGGGCCACGCCAGTTACCTCCAAACTCGAGTCCGAGCCGCTCCCCCGCGGCTCCGGGGCCGGATACCACGGCTTCCCCATCCGGGCACTTCCTGCTCCCAGGCCCCGGGCCACCCCAGTTCCCGCCGAACTCGAGTTCGAGCCGCTCCCCTGCGGCTTCAGATCCAGATCCTGCGGCTTCACCATCCGGGCAATACCTGCTCCCGGGCCCCGGGCCACCCCAGTTCCCGCCGAACTCAGGTTGGAGCCGCTCCAGTTCCCACCGATCCCGGGTTAGAGCCGCACCAGTTCCCACCGATCCCGGGTTCGAGCCACACCAGTTCCCGCCGATCCCGGGTTCGAGCTGCGCCAGTTCCCGCCGATCCGGGGTT